>JAJPUD010034810.1:0-10638 GCA_023553655.1 Myrmecobius fasciatus | reverse complement strand
GCAATAATTAGGAGTTACTTTGCCCAACTTTATGCCAGTAAGTTTGATAATCTAAATGAAATGGAGGAATATCTACAAAAATACAGATTGCCCATGTTAACAGAAGAGGATATAAGTTATTTAAATAGCCCCATATTAGAAAAAGAAATAGAACAAGCTATTAACCAACTCCCTAAGAAAAAATCTCCAGGGCCAGATGGATTTTCATGTGAATTCTACCAAACATTCAAAGAACAATTAATTCCAATACTATACAAAATATTTGAGAAAATAGGGACAGAAGGTATACTACCAAAGTCCTTCTATGAAACCTATATGGTGCTGATACCTAAACCAGGTAGGGTGAAAACTGAGAAAGAAAACTATAGACCAATTTCGCTAATGAATATTGATGCACAAATTTTAAATAAGATATTACCAATGAGATAACAAAAAGTCATTCCCAGGATAGTACAGTATGACCAAGTAGGATTTATACCAGGAATGCAAGGCTGGTTCAATATTAGGAAAACTATCAGCATAATTAATTATATTAATAACCAAACTAACAAAAAACTTATGATTATCTCAATAGATGCAGAAAAAGCCTTTGATAAAATCCAACACCCTTTCCTATTAAAAACACTTGAGAGTATAGGAATAAATGGGCTTTTCTTTAAAATGATCAGTAGCAACTATTTAAAACCATCAGCAAGCATCATGTGTAATGGAGACAAACTAAAATCATTCCCAGTAAGATCAGGAGTAAAACAAGGCTGGCCACTGTCACCATTACTATTTAATATTGTATTAGAAATGTTAGCTTTAGCAATAAGAGAAGAAAAAGAGATAAAAGGAATCAGAGTAGGTAATGAAGAAACCAAATTATCACTCTTTGCAGAAGACATGATGGTATATTTAGAGAACTCTAGAGACTCAACTAAAAAACTACTAGAAACAATTCACAACTTTAGTAAAGTGGCAGGATTCAAAATAAATCCACATAAATCATCAGTATTTTTATATATTACCAACAAAGTTCAGCAGCAAGAGATACAAAAAGAAATTCCATTCCAAATAGCAGATGATAGGATAAAATATTTGGGAATCTACCTGCCAAGGAAAAGTCAGAAGCTATACAAACTAAACTACAAAACACTTTCCACACAAATAAGATCAGACCTAATTAATTAGAAAAACATTAAGTGCTCATGGGTAGGCAGAGATAACATAATAAAAATGACAATACTACCCAAACTAATCTACTTACTTAGTGCCATACCAACAAAACTCCCAAGAAATTATGTTACAGACCTAGAAAAAATAGTAACAAAGTTCATTTTGAAGAACAAAAGGTCAAGAATTTCAAGGGAATTAATGAAAAAAAGGCAGATGAAGGTGGCCTTGCTGTACCAGATCTGAAACTATATTATAAAGCAGTGGTCATCAAAACCATTTGGTACGGGCTGAGAAATAGAGCAGTCGATCAGTGGCATAGAATAGGATATAAGGACAATCTAGGCAATAACTTTAGCAATTTAGTGTTTGATAAACCCAAAGACCCTAGCTTTTGGAATAAGTACTCACTATTAGGCAAAAACTGCTGGGAAAATTGGAAACTAGTGTAGAAGAAATTAGGGCTTGACCCACACCTAACACCACATACCAAGATAAGATCTAAATGGGTTCATGATCTAGATATAAAAAGTGATGTTGTAAGCAAATTAGAGGAACATAGGATAGTTTACCTCTCAGACCTGTGGAGATGGAATAAATTTATTTCCAAAGAAGATCTGGAACTCTTAATTGAAGACCAGATAGATAATTTTGATTGTATTAAGTTAAAAAGTTTTTGTACAAATAAAACTAATGCAGACAAGATTAGGAGGGAAGTATCAAATTGGGAAATCATCTTTACATTTAATGGTTCTGATAAAGGTCTAATTTCTAAAATAGATAGAGAACTGTCTCATATTTATAAGAATTCAAGACACTCTTCAATAGATAAGTGGTCAAGGGATATGAACAATTTTCAAATGATGAAATTAAAACCATCTCTAGTCATATGAAAAGTTGCCCCAAATCAATATTGATCAGAAAAATGCAAATTAAGACAACTCTAAGGTACCACTGCACACCTGTCAGATTGGCTACAATGACAGGAAAAGATAATGATGAGTGCTGGAGGGGATGTGGGAAAGCTGGGACACTAATACATTGTTGGTGGAACTGTGAACGGATCCAGCCATTCTGGAGAGCAATTTGGAGCTATGCTCCAAAAGTTATCAAACTGTGCATATCCTTTGACCCAGCAGTGTTTATATTTGGCTTATATCCCAAAGAGATCCTAAAAGAGGTAAAGGGTCCCACATGTGCAAGAATGTTTGTGGCAGCCCTTTTTGTAGTGGCTAGAAACTGGAAACTGAATGGATGCCCATCAATTGGAGAATGGCTGAATAAATTATGGTATATGAATGTTTTGAAATATTATTGCTCTGTAAGAAACGACCAGCAGGACAATTTTAGAGAGGCCTGAAGAGACTTGCATGATCTGATGCTGAGGGAAACGAACAGAACCAGGAGATCATTATACACAGCAACAACATTATATGATGATCACCTCTGATGGTCATGGCTCTCTGCAACAAAGAATTGTCTCCAACCAGTTCCAATTGTTCAGTGAAGAAAGCCATATACACCCAGAGAGAGGGATATGAAATGTGAAACACAACATAACATTTTCATGCTCTCTATTGATGTTTGCTTGCATTTTGTTTCCTTTCTCTGATTTTGTTTTTTTTTTCTTGTAGATAGGATTTTTCTTGCACAACTTGTCAAGTTTTATTACATTATTAACATGTAGTGGACTTCCTGACATCTAGGGGAGGGGAGGGGCCTGGGGGTAAAATTTGTAATGGAAAGCTTTGTAAAGTTCAATGCTGAGGAACTACCCATACTTATGTTATACAAATAAAAAGCTTTAATTAAAAAAAAAAAAAACTTTACATTGTGCATTTGCTTGAGGTACCTAAATCCAATGTTTGGAACAGATTACAGATAGAAATTATGAGTTGTAACATTAATATTGCATTCCCCAATGTCATTTTATGAAGTTTTACTTTAGCTTAGGTTCTCTTATTTTATCTTGTGCATTCAGCTGTATTCACTCAATATCTAATACCATTATTTTTTGGTTTGGAGAAAATAACTATTCTGCCATCTTACCAGTCATGTGATCTGATATTTTACCTCAACTTCATTACTTTCTAAAACTCTGAATTGTTTATTTTTAAGCTTGAGTTTTGTACATATACATATATCTCCATTCTGAGTTCTCTCTCCATGCCTCCCCTTTTGCCTTGACTATCACATCTTCTCTCTCAAACTAAATAGTATATATATATATATACATATATATGTATATATATACACTAATCCCCCAGGGGAATAGGTGTGAAATACTTTACTATTTTATATCTCTCCTCTGGATATCTTAAAAACTTAAAAATATATGTTCAAGATTATATATCTATGTGTGTGTGTGTGTGTGTGTGTGATACAATGCAGAATTCAATATGTGTAGATAAAATAAAATGTGGTTATTTCAATTTATTGACTTGTTTAAGGCAATCTGGGGAGCAAAAAGAAAGACAAAACTGAACCATCATACGTTTACTCACATTCATTATTTTTTATTTTATTATTTTTTTATTAAGATTTTTATTTTCAAAACATATGCATGGCTAATTTTTCAACATTAATCCTCACAAAGCCTTATTTTCCAAATTTCCCCTCCTTCCCCCCCAATCACCTCCCCTTTACAGCAAGTAATCCAATAGATGTTAAACATATTAAAATAGTTATAAAATCCAATATATGCATATATTCAGACAATAATCTTGCTGCACAAGAAAAATCATATCAAAAAGGAAAAAAAATGAGAACAACAAAATGCAAATAAATAACAACAAAAAGAGTGAAAATGCTATGTTATGATCAACATTATTTTTCTACAATCCTCTCTCCAGGTATAGATAGGTATGTTCATGAGAAGATCATTGGAACTGACTTCAATCATTACATTGTTTGAAAGAGTTTTGTCCACCAGAATTGATCATCATATAATCTTGTTGTTGCTATGTATAATGATCTTCAGCTTCTGCTCATTTCACTTAGCATCAGTTCATGTAAGTCTCTCCAGGCCTCTCTAAAATCATCCTGGTGATCATTTCTTAAAGAACAATAATATCCCATAACATTGATGTACCATAACATATTCAGCCATTCTCCAACTCAGAGCATCCATCCAGTTTCCAGTTTCTAGCCACTACAAAAAGGGCTGCTAGAAACATTTTTGCTCATATACGTATCTTTTCCTCCTTTAATATCTCTTTTGCATATAAGCCCAGTAGAACCACTGCTGGATCAAAGGGTATACAGTTTGATAACTTTTTGAGCATAGTTCCAAACTGCTCTCCAGAATGGTTGGATCTGTTCACAATTCCACCAACTATGTATTAGTGTCCCAGTTTTCTCATATCCCCTTAATCATTTTTCATTTCCTTTTCCTATCATCTTAGCTAATCTGAGAGGTGTCTATATTATCTCAGATTTGTCTTAATTTGCATTTTTCTTATGAATAATGATTTAGAGCCCCTTTTGATAAAACTAAAAGTGTTTTTTTTATTTCTTCATCTGTCAATTGTTTGTTCATATCCTTTGATCATTTGTCAATTGGAGAAGGCCTTGAATTCTTACAAATTTGTGTCAATTCTCTATATATTTTAGAAATGAGTCCGTTATCAGAACCCTGAAATGTAAAATTAGGTACTATAGTCATTTTTATTACATTCACTCGGCCTACCCATGAGCACTTGATATTTTTCCAACTGATTACATTTGACTTTATTTGTGTGGAAAATGTTTTGTAGTTATGTTCATATAATTCCTGACTTTCCCTTGGCAGATAGATTCCCAAATATGTTATACTATTGACAGTTACTTTGAAAGGACTTTCTCTTTGTATCTCTTGTTGCTAGACTTTTTTGGGTAATATCTAAAAAAATGTTGATTATATATGTGGATTTATTTTGTATCCTGTAACTCTGCTTAAGTTTTGAAATATTTCTAGTAGTTTTTTTAGTTAATTCTCTAGGATTCTCTAAGAATTTCATCATATCATCTGCAAAGAGTGATAATTTGGTTTCATTACCTACTCTAATTCCTTTAATTTCTTTTTCTTCTCTTATTGCCTAAGCTAACATTTCTAATAAAATATTTAATAGTAATGGTGATAGTGGGCAACTTTGTTTTACCCCTGATCTTATTGGGAGTAGTTCTAGTTTGTCCCCATTACATATGAAGCTTGCTCATGGTTTTAAATAAATTCTACTAATTTATTCCTTTATTCTGTAGTGTTTTTAAATAGGAATGGGTTTTGGATTCATATCAAATGATTTTTCTGTATCTATTGAGTTAATCATATGATTTTTGTTAGTTTGGTTATTGATATAGTCAATTATGCTAAAAGTTTTCCTGATATTGAAACAGCCCAGCAATCCTGGTAAAAATCCTACTTGGTTATAATATATTATCCTGGGGACGACTATCTGTAATCTCTTTGCTAATATTCTATTTAAGTTTTTTGCATCAGTATTGATTAGGGAAATTGCTCTATCATTTTCTTTCTCTGTTTTCATCCTACCTGATTTAGGTATCAGCCCCATATCTGTTTCATTAAAGGAGTTTGGTAGGAATCTGTCTTTCCTTATTTTTTTAAAAAATAGTTTACTTGATATTGGAATTAATTGTCCTTTAAGTGTTTAGTAGAATTCACATGTAAATATATCTGTCCCTGGAGATTTTTTTCTTAGGGAGTTGATTAATAGCTTGTTCTATTTATTTTTCCAAAATGGGACTATTTAAATAACTTATTTCCTATTCTGTTAACCTGGGCAATTTACAATTTTTGTAGATATTCCTCTATTTCACTTTCAAGTTTATTGAAATATAGTTTTGTAAAATATCTCCTAATTATTGCTCCAATTAATTTCCTCTTCATTGATGGAAAATTCTCCATTTTTGTTTTTGAGACTAATAATTTAATTTCTTTCCTTTTTCCAATCAAATTAACTAAAGGTTTATCTATTTTGTTGGTTTTTCAAAAAATGAAATTTTTCAGTTTTATTAATCTTCACTTTTATTTTCAGAATTTCAAATTTAGTATTTAATTGGGAGTTTTTAATTTGTTCTTTTTCTAGCTTTTTTAGTTGTAAGCTCAATTCATTGATCTTCTCTTTCTCTATTTTATGCAAGTAAGCATCTAGAGATATAAAATTGTCCCTAATGATTGCTTTGGCTGCATCCCACATATTCTGTTAGGTTGAGTCATTATTGTTATTCTCTTGGCTGAAGTTATTGATGGTGCCTATGATTTGTTGCTTCACCCATTCATTCTTTAGAAATAAGTTGTTTTGTTTCCAAGTAATATTTGGTCTATTTTCCCCTAGCCTTTTACTGCATGTGATGTTTATTGCATCATGATCTGAAAAAAAAAATGCATTTACTATTTCTGTCTTTCTGTGTTTGATTTTGAGGTCATTATGTCCTAATATATGGTCATTTTTTGTATAAGTTCCATGAACCACTGATAAGAAAGTATACTGCTTTCTGTCTTTATTTAACTTTCTCAAGGGGTGGAGCCAAGATGGCAAACTGCAGACAGCATTCTCTGTGAGTTACTGAGACCTTCCCTCAGACCCAGACAAATTGAGCCTCCGAATTGTTTCTGGAGTGTAGGCTCCACCAAACACTTGGACTACAACGCACTTCTATCAAATATCTACTTTGAAAGAACTTCTTAGGTCAGTTTTAGACGGGCAGGGGATGGAGCAGCTCCCAGCGCTCAGACGCCAGTGCGCAGCTGGGGTGCAAGTCCGGGTCTAAGAAGGACCAGAAGATTTTAGGCTGCCAGGAAGTCCCTGGGAGACCTTTGGGCCACTTTGCTCTGCTTGCAGGCAGGTGCTTTGGCAGGTCTACCTTTGATAAAGGGTGGATGGAGAGCAGCTGAAAGTGTGGTCCTAGTGTGGATCTAGCCAGATCAGCCCCAGACCAGAAGTCAACTCAGGGCAAATTGAAATTGCTGCTACTGCAGAATTCCCTGCTGGTGATTGATACCTCAGCTAAGAATCATGAGCAAGAAGAAGAGACCTCTCACCATAGACAGCTTTTATGGAGAAAAACTAGAGTAGTCCCCAGATCCTGAGATTATGAAAACAATCCCAGATAAAGCCACAAAGATGGAATTAAGCTGGTCTCCCTTTCAGAAGGCTTACCTGGAAGATTCCATAAAGAATCTCAAAAGAGAGCTGGAAGAAGATTGGGGAAATAAATTAAGAGCAGTGCAAGAAGGAAATATCGCCCTGCAACAGAGATGTGAAAAACTGGAAAATAAGTCTGGTGAATTAGAAAAACTCATCAACTCACTGTAAAATAAAAATAGTGAATTGGTAAAAGACAACAATTCACTGAAAAACAAAATTGGTAAATTGGAAAAAGTCACCAACTCACTAGAAAATAAAAAAGTGAATTGGATAAGATAACAATTCACTGAAAAACAAAATTAGTGAATTGGAAAAAGACAAAAATTCACTGAAAAATAAAATTGGCAAAATGGAAAAACAATGAATTGAACCAAAAAATTCAATTGGCCAGTTACAAAAGGAACTAAAAAAGATAACTGAAGGAAATAATACCTTAAAAATTAAAATTGAAAAATTGAAATGAATGACTCAATAAGACTTCAAGAATCAGTCAAACAAAAACAAAAAAATGAAAAAATAGAAGAAAATATGAAATATCTCCTAAGAAAAGCAACTGACCTGGAAAACAGATCCAGGAGAGACAATCTAAGGATTATTGGACTCCCTGAAAGTCACTATGAAAAAAAGAACCTTGATGCTATCTTCCAGGAAATCATGAAAGAGAATTGCCCTGATGTTTTAGAATCAGAAGGCAAAGTTGGCATTGAAAGAATTCACCAATCACCTCCTGAAAGAGACCCCAAAATTAAAACCCCAAGGAATATCGTGGCCAAATTTCAGGGCTATCACACCAAGGAAAAGATATTACAAGCTGTTAAAAAAAAACAGTTCAAATACCGAGGAACTATCATTAGAATTACACAGGATCTGTCAGCTTCCACACTGAAGGATAGAAGGGCCTGGAATCAGATATTCCAAAAGGCAAAAGAACTTGGATTACAGGCAAAAATAAGCTATCCAGCTAGAATGAGCATCATCTTCCAAGGAAGAAGATGGTCATTCAATGATACAGGAGAATTTCACCTATTTCTAATGAAAAGACCAGATCTGAACAAAAAATTTGACCTCCAAACACAGAACTCTAGAGAAGTGTAAAAAGGTAAAAAGGAAAGAACTCTCGAGAACTATATCTCTACTAGGGGTATCCTTAAAGAATGGGGGTATAATTTGATTTTACTTTGATAATAATCGAAAAGAAATTAGAGCTGGAAGGTATATCATACTGTAAAAAAAGGGGGGAGGGGAAAGGAGGTAAAATAAAGTTAAAAAAAGGAGTTAAAATAAGGCAAAGTCTCATTAAGAGACATAGAAAATCTAATATAATTGAGGGAAAGAAGGGAAGGTGATGAATATTGTGTAAATTGTCCTCTCATTAGATGAGGCTCTAAAAGAGTATATCAGACACATTTGATTACAAGGAAAAACTTGGCCCTCTGTATAGGGAAGTAGGAGGGAAAGGAGGAAAAGAAAGGGATAAATTAATAGAACGATTAGGGGAAAGGTGTAAAAAAGAGGGAGGGTTCTAAGGGGGGAGGACTGTTAGAGGGAGGTGGTCATCAAAAACAAAATACTGGGAAGGGGGGTAAGGGGAAAGGGAAGAGAAAAATATAACTTTGGGTAAATAAGATGGCAGGAAATATAGATATAGTCATTTTAACTGTGAATATGAATGGGATGAACTCTCCCATAAAATGGAAATGGATAGTGGACTGGATTAAAAGACAGAATCCTACAATATGTTGTTTACAAGAAACATATTTAAAACATAGAGATACATACAGAATGAAGGTAAAGGTCTAGAGCAGCATCTTTTATGCTTCAAGTGAACAAAAAAAAGGCAGAGGTAGCAATCCTTGTCTCAGATCAAGTAAAAGCAAAACTAGATCTAATTAAAAGAGATAAGGAAGGAAACTATATTTTACTAAAGGGTACCATAGACAATGAAGTGGTTTCAATACTAAACATATATGCACCTAGTGGTATAGCATCCAAATTCCTAGAGGAGAAACTAACAGAGATGCAAGGAGAAATAGACAGTAATACTATTTTAGTGGGGGATCTCAACCTTGCTCTCTCAGAATTAGATAAATCAAACCACAAAATAAATAAGAAAGAAGTTAGGGAGATAAACAAAATGTTAGAAAAGTTAGGTATGACAGATCTCTGGAGGAAATTGAATGGTGATAGAAGGGAGTGTACTTTTTGCTCAGGGGTTCATGGAACTTATATGAAAATTGATCATGTGTTAGGGCATAAAAACCTCAAAATCAAATGCAGAAAAGCAGAAATAGTAAATGTATCCTTTTCAGATCATGATGCAATAAAACTCACATGCAATATAAGGCCAGGAGAAAATAGATCAAAAGTTAATTGGAAATTAAATAATCTAATCCTGAAGAATGAATGGGTGAAAGAGCAAATTATAGACACAATCGATAATTTCATCCAGGAGAATGACAATAATGAGACAACATACCAAAATTTGTGTGATATGGCCATGCGGTTAAAAGGGGTAACTTTAAATTTCTAGATGCTTATTTGCATAAAATAGAGAAAGAGAAGATCAATGAATTGGGGTTACAATTAAAAAAAAAACTAGAAAAAGACCAAATTAAAAACCCTCAATTAAATACTACATTGGAAATTCTGAAAATAAAAGGTGAGATTAATAAAATTGAAAATAAGAAAACTATTGAATTAATAAATAAAACTAAGAGTTGGTTTTATGAAAAAACCAACAAAATTGATAAGCTTTTAGTTAATTTGATCAGAAAAAGGAAAGAGGAAAATCAAATTCTTAGTCTCAAAAATGATAAGGGAGAACTTTCCTCCAATGAAGAGGAAATTAGAGTAATAATTAGAAGTTACTTTACCCAACTTTATGCCAATAAACTTGATAATCTAAATGAAGTGGAGGAATATATACAAAATTATGCATTGCCCAGGTTAACAGAAGAGGAAGTAAATTATTTAAATAGCCCCATTTTAGAAGAAGAAATAGAACAAGCTATTAATCAACTCCCTAAGAAAAAATCTCCAGGGCCAGATGGTTTTACATGTGAATTCTACCAAACATTCAAAGAACAATTAATTCCAATATTATATAAACTATTTGAAAAAAATAGGGACAGAAGGTATACGACCAATTCCTTCTATGATACAGATATGGTGCTGATTGCTAAACCAGGTAGGGTGAAAACAGAGAAAGAAAACTATAGACCCATTTCCCTAATGAATATTGATGCAAAAATTTTAAATAAGATTTTAGCAACGAGATTACAGAAAGTTATCTCCAGGATAATACATCTTGACCAAGTAGGATTTATACCAGGAATGC
>JAJPUD010034809.1:0-10639 GCA_023553655.1 Myrmecobius fasciatus | reverse complement strand
AACACATGAACAATTTTCATATAAGTTCCATGAACCCCTGAGAAAAAAAGTATACTCCCTTCTATCACCATTCAATTTCCTCTAGAGATCTATCATACCTAACTTTTCTAGCCTTTTGTTTACCTCCCTAACTTCTTTCTTATTTATTTTGTGGTTTGATTTCTCTAATTCTGAGAGCAAGGTTGAGATCCCCCACTAGTATAGTTTTGCTTTCTATTTCCTCTTGCATCTCTGTTAGTTTCTCATCTAGTAATTTGGATGTTATAACACTTGTCGCATATATGTTCAGTATTGATATTCCTTCAGTATCTATGGCACCCTTTAGTAAAATATAGTTTCCTTCTTTATCTCTTTTAATTAGTTCTATTTTTGCTTTTACTTGATCTGAGATAAGGACTGCTACCCCTGCTTTTTTATGTTGTTGTTGTTCACCTGAAGCATAAAAGATTCTGCTCTAGCCCTTTACCTTCACTCCGTATGTATTTCTCTGTTTTAGATGTGTTTCTTGTAAACAACTTATTGTAGGATTCTGGCTTTTGATCCAGTCTGTTATCCATTTCCATTTTATGAGAGAGTTCATCCCATTCACATTCACAGTTAAAATAACTAATTCTGTATTTCCTGCCATCTTGATTATCCAAATTATGTTTTTCTTTTTCCTTTCCTCCTTCCCTCCACCCCAGTTTTTTGCTTTTGATGACCACTTATTTCAAACTATCTTCCCCCTTTAGAGACACTCCCCCCTTTTCACACCTTTATCCTAATTCTTCTATTTTCCCTTCTATTAGTCTTCCCTTTTCTTTTTTCCCTTTTCCTCCTACTTCCCTATAAAGTGAGACAAGTTTCTGTGAAACCAAATATGTATGATATTCTCTCTTAGGGCCAATCTTATGAGAGTAAGATTCACACAATACTCATCCCCTCCCTCCCTTCCCTCAATTATAATAGGTTTTCTTTGCCCCTCTGTGACATGTAATTTCCTTTATTTTACCTCCTTTTCCCTCTTTTTCTTGTATGGTCCCCTTTCCACCTCGAATTTCTTTCCTATGTTATCAAAATAAAATCAAATTATAACTGCATTCTCTAAATAGACCCATAATAGAAATATAGTTCTCAAGAGTTCTTCCCTTATTTTATGCTTCTCTTGAGTTCTGTGTTTGGAGGTCAAATTTTTTGTTCAGTTCTGTTCTTTTCATTTTAGAAATAAGTGAAATTCACCTATATCTTTGAATGTCCATCTTCTTCCCTGAAAGATAATGCTCTTGGGTAGTTTATGCTTAGATGTAATCCAAGGTCCTTTGCCTTTTTGATTATCAGATTCCAGGGCATTTGATCCTTTAATGTTGACGTTATTAGGACCTGGGTAATCCTAATTGTGGCTTGTCAGTATTTGATTTTTTTTTTTCCGACTATCTGTAATATCTTTTCCTTAGTGTTACATTTCTGAAATTTAGATATTATATTGCTTGGGGATTTAATTTTGGCATCTCTTTCTGGAGGCGATTGGTAAATTCTTTTAATGGCTATTTTACCATCTGATTTTAAAATATCAGGGCAGTTTTCTTTTATGATTTCCTGCGATATAATGTCTAGGTTGTTTCTTTCATCATGGCTTCCAGGAAGTCCAATTATCCTTAGATTGTCTCTTCTAGATCTATCCAGGTCAATTGTTTTTCCTAGGAAATATTTTATATTTTCTTCTATTTTTCTTTTATTTTTTGTTGTTTTTGACAGATTGTTTAAGTCTTATTGAGCCATTCATTTCCATTTGTTCAATTTTAAGTTTTAGTATATTTTTTTCTTCAATTACCTATTTAGCTCCTTTTGCAATTAGCCAATTAATTGTTTTTTATTCATTGCATTCTTTTCCATTTTTTCTATTCCTTCAGTAATCTCATTTCATTTCCCCATTTTTCTTCTTATTCTCTTTTAAGATTCTTTATTCAATCTTCTAGGAAATCCTTGTGAAATGGGGAACAGCTCATGTCTCCCTTTGCAGATTCGTTTGGAGTTGCTTTGCCTTTAGGAACCTCAGGATTTGAGGTCTATTCTCCTCTCTCTCCATAAAGGCTATCTATAGTGAGAGATCTTTTTCTTTTTCTTTTTTTTTATTAAGTTTTTTTTAAAGGTTTAAGGTCTGTTCAAAGCAAAGTAGTGACAGCTCTTTTAATTTGCCCTAAGGCAGTTTTGCTGATTGATTTCCAGTGCTGGCTAATGGCAGGTAGGTCCAGCATTCTTCCCGGGTTCAGTGATTTACAATTTACCTTTTACTAAAGGCAAATCCACCAATCTACCTGCTTGCAACCAGTACAGAGTGGCTTAAGAGGCTCACAGAAAAATCACAGGTGTTTGGAAACTGCAACGCTCTTCCCTGACTTCCTGCCCTGGTCTTTCTGAGCTTTGATCTGGTCTGGGAAGACTGTCCCTCCTATCTGTTTGAAACAGACCCGTTCTGAAATTCTTCCAAGGTATCTTCTTCTGGAAATGTGTTGTACTCCAAATATTTGTGGGTGCTTTAACTCCACAGATTAGAGGCTTAATCTGCTGTTGATTTGAGAGAAGATCAGAGGAGATCCCAGAGAGTAATGTCTGTTCTCCACCATCATGGCTCCTCCCCTGAAATTCCAAAAATCTAAATGAAGAAAAAGAATCCAGTTTTAGATAAAAGCAGTGAAAGAACATATATCACATCAACAAGGAAAGGGATTGTTTATATACTCCCGAACGGATAGGAAAAAACAAAACACCTAATGATCAATAGCTTTAAGAAAGTTAATTTTCTCTTTATAGCATTAAGGATACTCATACTTATTAAATCTATCACCTCAGGGGAAAAAATGACTCAGATATGATGCATTGATGAATGGAATAAACAAAAATTATGTAATGAATGAATGAATGATGATTGATCCTAACTGTCAAAACTCCATAGAATCATATTATACAAAGAAGCAATGTTCATTTTAGAGTTTATATGAATTTTTGGTCAGTGTTTTCAATAGGTTTTCTGTCTTGATCAGTGACATTGGTACTTGGTCATTTTATAGATATCTAGCATGTAGATGTTTAAGATTCTTCAAGTTAAGTTTCAGCAATTTTTATGTGAACTGAGAATTAGCCAAGAGCAGACTGATTTTAAAGAGGAGAAAGAACTAAAAAACACATTGCCAACATTTGCTGAATTATGGAGAAAGCAAGGGAGATCCAGAAAAAACAAACACATGCTTCTTCTTCATTTATTACACTAAAGCTTCTGACCATGTAGATACCAAAATGTGGCAAGTTCTTAAAGAGATGCGAATACCAGATCATCTTATTTATCTCATACTTGTATGTGAACCAAGAAGCAACAATTATAAAGAACATGGAGCAACTGCTTTAAGATAGGAACAGGAGTATGGCAAGATTGTACATTGTCACCTTAATTATTTAATTTGAAAGTAGAATACATCAAGTGATTTCCAGACTAGATTAATCAAAAGCCAGAATTAAGATTGCTGGGAGAAATATTAACAATCTCAGATAGGCAGACAATAACACTTTGGTAGCAGAGAGTGAAGAGAAATTAGGAAGCCTCTAAGAGTGAAAGAGAAGAGTGTAAAAGCTGGCTTGAAATCTTAACATTGAAAAAGCTAAGATCTTGGCAGCTGGTCCAATAACTTCCTGGAAAATAGAAGAAGAAGAATTGGAAGCAATATCAGATTTTGTATTATTGGGTTCAAAGATCACTGTAGACTATGGCCTCTGTCATGAAATTAAAAAACATTTGCTCTTTGGAAGGAAAGCTATGGCAAATGTGGACAATATGCCAAAATTTGCTGGTAAAGATTCATATCATCAAAGCTTCAATTATTTTTTCAGTAGCAATAAACAACTGTGAGAATTGGACTATACAGAGAGCTGAACACATATTTGGTGCTTCTGAAGTTTGGTTTTGGAGACTTTTGAAAGTATCCTTGTATAGCAATAAGATCAAATCAGTCAAAAATTAAATAATTTAACTCTGACTATTCATTGGAGGGACAAATACTAAAGCTGAAGTTTAAATATTTTAGCCACAAAATGAGAACATGGGGATCATTGGAAAAGACTTAGATGCTGGGAAAGATTGAAGACAAATGAAAAAGGAATTGCAGAAGCTGAGATAGATACTATGATGAAAACCACAAACATGAAGTTGAACAGATTTTGAGAGATAGTAGAAGATAGAAGGGCATGTTGTACTTTGGTCCACAGGATCAAGAAGAGTTGAACCTGACTGAATAAATGAACAACAACAACAAAAAGCATCTAAAAACCTTATGGCTCCATAAGCATGTATTTATTAAGCACTTTCTTTGTGTCAGGGAACATGGTACATCCTGGGTATTCAAGAAAAAGCAGGAACCTGGTCCTTGCCCTCAAGGAGTTCAATTTCTAATATAGGAGAAAACACTTTAATTAGGTAAGGATATATAATACATGTACAGAATGCATGAAAAGTATTCTTACAAGGTCAAATCCCAGGCATGAAAGGGAAGAGTACAGCAAAGGCTGCTTATAAAATGGCATTTAGCTGATGATCAAAGGACGCCTAGGAATCTAAGTGGAAAAGAGGAAGAATATATATATTTTTAGATATTTTGACATATATATATATATGTGTATATATATATATCTGACTGATGATTATCTAGTGCCCTCTCCTATTTAGGAGAATAACTGATGACTGGTCCAATCAAAGAATCTTGGATAATATATAGGGGAAGTTCATTTTATTTATTGGAACAAATAAATAAATATGGGACATTTAAAACTATGAAAATCAAATCAGCCTAGTGGGAAGTGGAAATAATGACAAATTTTCTAGATTTTCAACTCAGATTTTAATTATTTTTAAAACAGATTGAGTTTCCATAGCATCTGTTGGATGAAATATGATTTTAAAATGTAAATTCCTGTTTTTTTCCAAAACTATATGAACTTGAAAATTTTGAGTTTAATTTTGCCAAAAATTTAAATGATCTTAGGATATATTTCCAATTTTTTAAGCAAAAACATTAAGCAAGGAAATGTTAATCTAGCATAAGTAAAGTATTTTTAAAAATTCAATGAAAAGCTTTTCATCTGGCCTGTTAGATTAGCTACAAATTCTTGCTAATTGATAGCTAATTTTCCCTCTTCTAAAATATTAAATGGAATAAAAAGGTAGTGATTTTCATATATAAAGCAATGTTTTCTCCAAGAGGAAAAGATCTGGGCAGATAGTAGGTAGCATAGTACATAAAGGGCTGAAGACTCAAACTCAGGAAGATATGAATTTAAATCAAGCCTCAGATACAATTAGTTGTGTGGCCTTTTCCAACTCATTCAGCCTTTTGTTTTTCCTCAACTGCAAAGAGATCATAAATAGGGGAAGTCAACCTATAAAAGAGAATTGAAAATAAGATGAAAGAACATGCAGGCATAAGGAGCAAAATGGAAAAAAAAATGTCCCAGGAAGATGAATTAGAAGTACAGCCTACAGAGGAACAAAGACATAGTTGGGCTTAACATGGAGGATCTGGGAGGGACCAGTCAATAAGAGGGAAAGGCCATGGGAGGAGAGATTGGAACAAGGATGAAAATGTTTCTAAGATGTGAGGGAGAAAATTTTGTCTTGCTTAAATACATATCAACACCCCTTTGCATTAACAGATGCTCGTCATAAGTTTTTTTGGTTGAAAATTTTCTTTACATCATGACCAAACTTTAAGTGACAAGTTTATACTTGGTACTTAGCTAAGCTATGATATTTATACAATCATTGGGTGGGCACATCCTCAGAGCCTTTCTAAACTGGTAGTACTTTCCAGAGTTTATGTTCTGCTAGGATATACTTTGATACCCTCCAAATATGAATCCATTTCTCAGTGAAGCATCAAATTAGGACTCTTATAGAGGAAATCTACCTTTGCAGTGAGATTAAAAAAAGAAAATCACATGCTCAGTTGATTTTGTGCTGGATCAGCAGTATTCACTGTGTCTATGAAGTACCATCCATGCATGAAAATACATGCCCTATTTTATAAATGAGACATTTAAATACTAAGAGATATATAAATATCAGGAAATTTGCCCAGGGGTTCACCAGTTCAATGGAAGGATCATTTTGTATCTCCTATTAACATGGATGCTAGCAGAGATAATTATAACAACTAAATTATGCCTTTGAAATAGCTTATGGGGATTATTAACTTCTCCAAGTGTATGTTCCCTAAGGATTCCTATCTTCTTGTGATCTTTGGGAATGTGACATTTAGAAAAAAAAATGAAAATGTTTTAGTTCACTTCCAGATTCACCAAAATACTTCTTTAGTTAACTTTCAGGTCCCCAACATAGGCAAAAGAAGTCTACAGAGGAAAATAGAGAAGCTATTAAGATCTTTTAAGAGGGTATTTAGATTCAAAGAAAGCATTACTCTAATTCCATCTGTTTCCTCCTCACATATTTGCTAGCTTTGCACAACCTAAATTAGATGATTTTCATATAGAATATTTTAAAATATTCAGAGAAATAAAATGAGAGAATTCAACTTAACATCTAAAATGTGATCATGGGAATTCAATGACTAAGCTGAGTTTTTTAATCAGTAAGAGGGCATTAAGTGCCTGTTATTTAAATTGTATCCAACTCTTCCTGACCCCATTTTGGGGTTTTCTTGCTAGATGTACTGGAATGGTTTGTCATTTTCTTCTATAGATCATTTTTATTATAATGAAACTCAGATAAATAAGAATGATTGATATGTCCAGGCTTACATAGCTAATAAGTGTCAGAAGCCAGATTTGAACTCAGGAAGGTAAGTCTGATTCTGGGTTTACACTCTATACATTGTACCACTTAGCCACCCTATTTACCCTATTAAGTGACTGCTATGTGTTATGTACTGTGCTCTGGGCTGTGGATACACACAAAAAAGCAAAAATGGTCCTTGACTTCAACAAACTTATGCTCTAAAGAAAAAGATTACATGAAAAAATTAGTAATTTCAAGATACATAAAGAGATGTGGTAGGTGACTTTAAAGGGTATTTAGGAGAAGAGAAAAATCTTCCTGCAGAAGCCAAAATTTACACTGTTTCTTAAAGAAAGCCAGTCTGAGAGGTAGACTGAGATTGGTAAGGATTTCAGGTATCAGATTCAGCCAGTGAAAAGGCCCTAATTGAGTATCTTATGGGAGAAAATGCAAGTAGGTCAATTAGCCAGGTCAAAGAATGAAAAAAGGGAAGTAGAATGTAATGAGATGAAGAAACTAGTGAGGATGGGTAAGAACTTTAAATGCCAGATCTTTTTATTTCATTCTGGAGTCAATAGGAAGCAAATATAGTTATTGAGTATAGAGAAAAAACATTTTTACTCCATGCAGGACTGATAAAAGACTTGAGAGAGAGGGAGCAAATAGAAGGATATTGTCATAATCTAGGTGAGAAGTAATGCATCCTTGATGGGATCCTTTAGAGGAAATATTTATTAAAATCCATAAAATAAAATTAAAGTTATTTCTAGTATAGTAAAATGAAGGAACAGTGATAAAGAGAGTAGAATGGAATCAAAAATTGTTTCTACTTCATAGTAAATAGTGGATAATAGATCTTTAGATGATGAGATAGCACAAGGATATAGTGCCAGGCTTGGAGTCAGCAAGATTCATCTTTCTGAGTTCAAACCTGGCATCAGACACTTAGTAACTGTGTCATCCTGGACAAGTCACTTAACACTGCTTCAGTTTACCCATCTGTAAAATGAACTGGAGAAGGAAATGGCAAACCTCTCTAGTGTCTTTCCTAAGCAATCCCCAAATGGGGTTATGATGAGTCAGACATGATGGGAAAATTACTTGAACAACAATAAATATCATAGATCTAGAACTGGAGAGAGCCTTAGACATTGTCTAGTTCAACTTTGTCATTTCACAAATGGGGAAACTGAGGCCCAGAAATGTTAAGTGATTTGCTAAAGTCACACAGGTAATAAGTGATAGAGACAGTTTGTACCCATGTTCTGTAACTCCAGTCAGTTTTCATTCCACTATACCATAAATAATTTTATTGACATTTATGTAGAACTTTTAAGATTTAAAGGCTATTTTTATCCATTATTATTCTCATTTTTAAAATGAAAAATAGTCTTAATTATCTTGCACATGGTCAAACATGTAACAAGTAACTGATGAAGCATTTGAGCTCATATTAAATATAGCTTTTCATAGACTAGGACCATATTTTCCCCCCATCCACTAAAAACCAAAAACCAAGACCCATAATCTCACCTTTACTACTCTTTTCTTCAGTATTTTAAGACAAATGAGTGCAGATCCACATATCTTGGTCTGAAGAGATTCTGGTTAAATTATACTTGGCCTTAAATTCACAGATTAGAAAGAGAATAGCATAATTAGTGAATTTAAATCACAAACTACAGACCTTCTCAAAGTTTATGTCAGGTCACAGGGTAAAAATGGATATTTTTTGTAGTGTTGCCCATTACATGGGCAACCAGGGCAGAACCAAATCCATTCTAAAGAGGGGAGGCTTTTTTTTTCTCCAGTTGTTCTGAGCAGTGAGATTGAGCTATATCATTGCCTTTTATTCCAGAGATCAGAGTATCATTTTTGCAAACTTTAATTCAGGTTTCTATGGTTACTGATGCCATGTACAGAGTTTTGATTAAAAATAACAATAATAGCAATCCTATTGCCTGGCACCTGGGTATTTGTCTTATTATTACCAACATGGATATAGGTTAGGACAATTAAGATTAAACTGAAGAAAATCATGTACTGTACATTTTACAATACTGCAGTTAGGAGGACATGATAAAACTTTTTTTTTCTTGAAAAGGTTATAAAAATTACAAGAATTTCTGACATTTTGTAAAGCCTAAGACCTGAAATTCTAAGACTCTGGGAGAATTTTTTTTAAAAATATGTACTATTCTGGGACTCCTGAGTTTATATTTCTAATTTCTAAGTGTGATTTCAATGATTCATCCTATTTTGAAAAAAATATATGTTTGCTTGGATAGTTCACTTACACTTTAATAATTCCCCCACCCCCTTTTTTTTCCTCTTGCCTTTTAGGAGATAGTCAACTTCAACTGTAGGAAGTTGGTGGCCACGATGCCACTTTTTGCTAATGCTGATCCTAATTTTGTGACTGCCATGCTGAGCAAACTAAGATTTGAAGTATTCCAGCCTGGAGATTATATTATTCGAGAAGGAGCTGTGGGCAAAAAAATGTACTTCATCCAGCATGGTGTTGCTGGTGTCATTACTAAATCCAGTAAAGAAATGAAGCTGACAGATGGCTCTTACTTTGGAGGTAAGTGAAATGGAGATGCAATTAAGGCAGAATGGAGAAAATTTCAGTTATATTCTCAGTGTAAAGGAGACCTGGATTTTTTAATGTTATGAGTGTAAATTCCTGCTTAGCTAATGGCAGTGGGATTGTTGTATAATGTTTCCATAATACAGAAGCTCAGTGAGCACAAATTTGGTTTTAGAAAAATTGCTTTTTGGGTTTTTTATTTGTTTATTTGATTTTGTTTTTTAAAGTATAAGAGATTTCCATTTGAGGAAGATGCTTTCTATTGTGAGTAGAATCATAGAACTTTAGTGATGGAAAGATACTTATAAAATGAGTCACTTTCTTTTCATTTCCTTAAATATGTCTTTGATGCTTTTGGGGGATATTTTTAATGTCATTTATTTGAACTATACCACTAATATAATTCATGTTTTATAATCAAGAATGGTTTGTGTGTGTGTGTGTGTGTGTGTGTGTGTGTGTGTGATGATGGTGGTTGTTAGGTCATTTCAGTCATGCTTTGCTCTTCCTGACCCTATTTGGTATTTACTTGGCAAAGATACTGGAGTGGTTTGCCATTTCCTTCTCTTGCTCATTTTACAGATGAAGAAATTGAGGCAAACAGGACTAAGTAAATTACCCAGGGTCTCATAGCTAGTAAGTGTCTGAATGCAAATTAAAATTTAGTAAGATGAAAAAGGACAAGTGCCTGGGTAAGAAACACGTAAGTGCTATTTAAGCTGTATTGGTAACTGTCATGAATCCTAAAGATAAAAGGGAAGAAGGAAGAGTTACAAAGGTAATATCTCTTATAGGAGTAAATAATTAAAAACATGATGCAGGAAGAAAGGGAACTATAGTCATAAAGATTGATTAGTATGAGAATACGAAGTGAAATTGATGAATAAATAAGAAAAAGGATATTTTAAGAGAGAAATATGAATGAATTTTTAAAATGTATTATTGAACACTAGCAGAAAAGAAAGGTAAAAATCAAGAAGCCAAAAAGAAAATAAAACAGAGATAAGTTACATGAAAAGGATAAACTGTGAACTTTGGAAAATAAGAGGATATAGTCATTACAATTTAGGAAAAGACTAGCTGTCATATGTGTACAGGAGATACAAATCATTCAACCAGCTTGTAAGTTTGTGTGGTGGAGTTAAGAGAAATCATTCCCAAAGGAGAGATAAGAAATTTAGGAAAAGAAATAAGGCGATCATCCTTTTTCAAGAGTTTCAGGTAGAAGTAAGAAAATCAGAAAGAGATGAAAAGAAAGTAGAGCAGATACAATTTATAAAAAAGAAATTCTG
>JAJPUD010034808.1:0-10641 GCA_023553655.1 Myrmecobius fasciatus | reverse complement strand
CCTCCAGACTAACTCCTTTGAAACTGCAAGGGGCTAAGTCTGGGGCTAGCTGAGTTCAGAAGTAGCCTCATCCCTAACTACAAAAACTTTCCCTTCCCCTGTAACCAGGGGGGGGGGGCGTCTGGAGTCTGAGCCTGGGAAGATGGAGGGGGGCCTCTGCTGATAAAGAAGTCAGACCCAGCTGTGCTGCTAAGACCCTGGGCAAGAAGGAACCAGCATATGGGTGTGTGCAGAAGCAGTGGGGCAGGGAAATTGCTGGCAGTGGGCATTTACAGAAGGATAGAATTCTTGATTTGGGGTTTCAGGCCAGAGGGGAAAACTGAAGTGAAGCCGGAAGCATCATGCTCTCTACCTCAGGACTAGAGATGATTATTAAGATTAAGATTAAGATGACTGTTAAGTTTTGGGGTTTTTTGTTTGTTTATGAGCAGGCAAAGGAGAAAGAACCCAACCAAATTACTATGGCAATAGAGAAGACTGGGGATCATCTTCAGAGGAGGAGAAGTGAAGTAAGAAAAGCTTCCTCTACTCCAAAGTTATGTTAAATGACTATCTGCCCTCAAACAATTTATAGAACTCAAAAAAGACTTTAAAAATCAAATAAGAGAAACTGAGGAAAAACAAAAACAGCAACAACAAAAAGAAAAATCCAAAGAAAAACAAAAAGATTATGAAAAGAAAGCCAGCTGGTTACAAAAGGAAATCCAGAGTCTTAAAGCAGAAAATGACTCTTTGAAAATTAGAATGGGCAAGGGAAAGCCAGTGAAGTTCAAAGAGACCAAGAAATAATAAAATATAAAAAAATGAAAAAAATAGAAGAGAATGTGAAACATCTTATAAGAAAAACAATAGATCTGGAGAATAGATCAAGAAGAGAAAACATAAGAATTATTGGACTATCTGAAAACTATGACCAAAAAAAGGACCTTGACACAATAATACAAAAAATAATTAAAGAAAATTGTCCTGAAATGATAAAACAAGAAGGGAAAGTAGAAATAAAAAAATCCATTGTTCACCACTTCAAAAAGATCCTACAAGGAAAACATGTAGAAATATCACTGCTAAATTTTGAAACCCTTAGATCAAAGAGAAAATTCTATAAGCAATAAAAACAACAACAACAACAATACAAATATGCTGGAGCTACAATATGAATTACATAGGATTTGTCAGCAGCTACAAAAAAGACCACAGGCTCCTGGAATGCTATATATTAACAATCAAAAGATTTAAGACTGTGGCCAAAATATATATTCAACAAAATTAAGCATAATCTTGAATGAAAAAAATGCATATTCAATGAACTTTCAGATTTTCAGAATTTTGTCTTCAATAAAATTGAACTCAATAGAAAATTTTAATGTAAAAAGCCAACATCAAAGACTAATTTCATTTATGTTTTAGACTTAGAAATGTAAACCACATGCCTAAGACTGGCTTTAGTAATTCAGTAGTCCAAAAGAAAGATTAGAGCTGAGTATGATATGATTCTAAAAAGCAAAACTATCTATGAAAAGATAGAAATTGTAATTATGCAACATGAATGAAGTGCAATAGCATGAACCAACACAGAGTAATTAGTTGAGGTAGAAGGGCTGGTAGTTCTGAAAACCTACTCTCATCAGGAATGGATTAAAATAGGAACAACACATTTATATACCAAGAAGGATAGAGCATCTTCCAAAATCTGTAAAGAAATAAGGGGGAAGGATAAAGTTGTTTTAGATGCATATATATGTATATGTATATGTGGGTGGGTGTAGGTATGTATGTGTGTATATAGGGTATATAGGGGTATTGTATGTGTGTGTGTGTGTGTGTGTGCGCGCGTGCGCGCATATGCGAGAGTGTGTATGTATCTTTGCTTAATTGTAACCTGTTAGGGGAAAGGTAGGGGGAAGGGGGAAAAAAAGAATAAAATAAAAAGTGCAGAGAACAAAAGAAAATCTCCAAGGGAGCAAAGCAAAGGTGGACAATCATGAATACAATGTCATATTATTATATATGCTTTTTTGAAATGGAAATTTATTGTTACATATTTTAAATCCTTTCTAATGTTCTTTGGGGTGCATGACAATGTTTTTTTTCCTGTATTTTTCTTTTTTTTTTCTTATTTTGCATTTAAGTTTTAAATAAGTACATTAAAAAAGATAGATAGTGTTATTTTGTTGCATCTAAATAGCAGTGTAGTATAATGGAAAATTTTCTGGACTTAATATCAGGAAGACATGAATTTAAATCTCATCTACAATGCTTGCTGGGTTGTATATCAATCAGTATCTCTTTTTTCACCTGTAAAATGGGAATTGCTTATTTTCACTAGGTGGTAATGAGGTTCATATGAAATATAATATATAAAAACACTTAAATAAATGTCACCTCACTTCTAAAAGCATAGTTACTCTTTTAAGAGATTCTGATTCCTAATATACATGGACCAGACTCAGTTTTAGGATGCTGAACCCAAAGAAAAGAGATTATTCTTTCTTATAATCTCTGACTTATTATATTATAAAAGGGGAGAAGGGGAAGGAAATAAGCATATATATAACACCTACTATGGCCAAGCAACTTACTAATATGATCTCATTTGATCCTCATAACAACCCTGACAGTGTAGGTGCTATTATTATCCTAATTGTTATTCCACTGAGGAAACTGAGGCAAACATAAGTACCTAGCTTAGGGGCACACTGTGTCAGAGATCAAATGTGAACTCCAGATCCAGTACTCTATCCACTGCATCACCAACTGCTTCGTAAACAAAAACAAAAGACTTATAAGCATACCTTTAAACATGCTTAAAGCATTGACAAGCAAGCACTGGCTTGCTAGGAGCAAGCCTAGAAAATTTTTCATTGTACCACACTGCTACTTAGTTGCAATGAAATGATCTATCTATCTATCTATCTACCTAGACACTTCCCAGGAACCTTGTGGGTCTGCCCTAGACACTTCCCAGGAACCTTGTGGGTCTGCTGAACAAGTTTCATTTTCTCTCAGTCCATCTCATCTAGGCAGCAACTCAAGAGCTAGAACTTTTGGCAAAGCATGATATAACTCATCTTCCTGACTGTAATAATTTTCTCTCTTGGAATGGTGTTGTTACCAGAAGCATCTTTTGCTTCCAGTCAACACCCAGTAACTCCTGTTCACTTGCATTCTCTAGCTTACTGCTAGAAATATTCATCTTTTGGTACAACTCTTGGATCACTTGTATTCAAGAAAAGAATCACAAAGTAGGAGATGGAGTGGAGGGTTTGAATTGCAGTCCCAGAACATGCACAAGTTCTCAAGATCACATGTTGCCATAAATGACAGCGCAGGGAAGGAAGGGAAATCCCCTTCTTATATTGTTGGAAATCTAAGAGAGAGTTGGTGTTGGCCATGTACCCAGAAAGAACTTAGTCTAAAAGAGGCAATCTCCCCTCACATCCTACAGGGCAAGTGGTTCTTATTGTCTTGGTCCAGGTCCTTTTTTGCACAGTCTCCTCTTCTTCCCCTCCCCTTATAATGGGGACCAAGTGATGAATCAGGAGCCTCTGGTCATAGCAAAGGTCTAAAGTATGTGCCATTGGAAGTAGCCCTAGCACTGCCCAGATGCCTGGGAAGTGTTCTATTCCAACTCCTAACTATGTAAACATTGTTATTATTGTGGTGGTGGCTGTTGCTACTAAAGACCCTGTCCAGTTTACATTTTTCTTTGACAGAGAAGCCATCCAAAAGGCAAGTATTCCCTTTGAACCTCCACATATTAACAGACTGCTTCTGAGTAAATAGAGATCAACAGTCTCAAGAGGAGGGTAATTATAAATAAACACTATCTGTGGTACCTATTTAATGCCTTCCCCAAACTTCCTCCTTTCTCTCCACTTCTTGGGATGGAAGAATAGGAATGTTCAACCCTGCAGGAGTATCTCCAGTTCAACCCTTCACTTTGCAGTGGAAAGCCCAGAGCATGAAAATCTTTGGCCCCAAGTCATACTATTGGTCCCAGGGAGTGCTGATTTGTAAAGCTAAATGGAAAGCTTTGAGGTTTTGACATCCGGTGCTAAAAATATACATTTGCCAGATTGAGAGACAATTTCAGAAAACCTGCTGACATGTTTCTCAACTGCTGCATGCTACTTTTAGCAAATAGGCAGGGTCAGTCCATAACTTGAGAAGGGTTCATAGAGGAAGACAAGGTTCATGTTATGTTCTGATAAAAAATTCCTACTGTCATACTACTATTCAGATTATGATTCTTTAGGATTTACATTTATATTGTTAACAAGAATTCTCTTTTTTTTAATTAAAGCTTTTTATTTACAAAACATATGCATGGGTAATTTTTCAACACTGATCCTTGTAAAACCTTGTGTTCCCAATTTTCCCTTCCTTCCCCCCACCCCCTCCCCTAGATGGCAAGTAGTCCAATACATGTTAAATATGTGAAAATATATGTTTAACAAAAATTCTCAAGGCTGGAAGGTATTTTAGCTTAACATCCCACTCCCATTTTATAAACTAAGATATTGAGGCCTAAAGAATTTGTTCTAGAGTGACTGAAAAAATATAATATCTCATTGTTTTATGTAGCATTCAACATTTAGAAAGTGTTCTCTCTACAATATTTATTCATTCAATACTTATTTGTGAATGAATACTTTCAAATACAAAAGCATATAGTATAGTGATTTAGGGTTCTGGGTTCCAAGGAGACCTGAGTTCAAACCCATCTCAGGCACTAACTGTTTGTTCCTGGACAAGTCACTTAACCTTTTTTGTGCAGACCAAGCACTCATCAGAGTGGTAGCAAGAGAGACTTCCTGAGCATGCTTTGAAGATATAAAATGGAAAAGTTGAACTATGATCTCCAAGAACTCTTCCAATTGTGACATTTTGACATATGTATGTAAAAGATACTACTAATGATTAGAAAGCCTTACAGGAGGATATGAGTTCAAGTCCTTCTTTTGATACACATTGATAATATTTCCATGGAAAAGTCATTTAAACTCTTTGTTATTGTTGCTATTGTTATTCAGTCATGTCTAACCAGCTCTTCATGACCACATTTGGGGTTTTCTTGATAAAGATACTGGAATGTTTGCTATTTCCTTCTCCAGTTCATTTTACAAATGAGGAAACTGAGGCAAACAGGGTAAAGTGTCTTGGGTCACACCACTACTATGTGTCTGAGGCTAGATTTGAACTCAGGAAAACTCATCTTCCTGACTTCAGGCCCAGTATATTATATGCCACCTAGCTACACCTCTTAGAGATCTATGTAAATATCTAAAATTGTTCATAGAAAGAGTCAATCTATATCAGTAGAAGTTTTGTCATCAGGAGTTCCTTATACTAATGGAATCGCAGGTCTAGAGCAAATAAATAAAAATAAAGTCACTTTTCTGCTCTATGAGTGCTAACTGAATATGTCATCATACTTGGTTGATGGGCCATTTGGTTTTACTGAGTTGTTTACTTTATTATTGTTATGAAGTAAGGCTCATTGGGTAGGGGAGAAAATGGAAGCATATTTGAAATTGAATGTGACATAATTACAAAAGGCATTAATGGGATGGATAGAAATTGATAGGGGGAAACTAAACCTGTGATTTCATTAGCATAAAAAACTCAATGATATAACTCCTACTATCAAAGCAAATTTAGTCTTGAGTATCATCTGAGATCCTGAGTGATTAATGAACTTTTCCAAAGTTATACAATCATACAAAATCATACAATGTATTTGAGGTAGTATCAGAGGCTAGATATTCCTGATATATAAGCCAGATCAATAAAACTATATAATGAATGAATGTAAATTCAGCATTACTTTGTTTGGTAAGTCATGAGTGTAATTTCCTTGAGGTCTCTAACACATGTATCACACAAACTTCTTAATCACTTCAGACTCAGTCCAAATGTCTTCATTCATAGAGACTCTCATCAAGAGTAAGTGACCAGTTATAGAAATCATGACTCTGATCTTCCTGTTATTGAGTGTGTATCTCTCCCTGGGCTGCATTCACTTGGGACTTCTTTGACTGCTCCACTAAACCAGCAGGAATCTGTCTTTGGGAAATCTCATCAGCCTTGGTCTTCACACTCCAGAATGCCCTCAGCCCTCTAATTGGAGGGCAGAGCCATCAACTTCTCAATTTCTAATTAAAGAGGGGGCAAGATAGATATCTCATTCTCTACCCAGCTGTATTCATTTGAGACTCCTTCAATTTTTCCACCATTCCTCCACATCCACATGTTCCCTGCACACACACACGCGCGCACTCTCTCTCTTTAATTTTTCAACTTACTTTTATGTATTGTCTTCTCCTTGAGAGCAAGAATTTTTCATCTTTGTATAATGTCTAGATTACAGTTGTTAATAAATGTTTGTTGATTGATGCTTACTTATCTGGGCTCACACAGTGCAGTCTCTAGATGTGCTGGTTTGAATAGCACATCATCTCCACCCCCATAATTGTATTTTTTTTTTTTTTTTTTTTGCTTTTTGCTGAGGCAATTAGGGTTAAGTGACTTGCCCAGGGTCACACAGCTAGGGATTTTTTTTTGTTGTTTGTTTGTTTTTGTTAAGTGTCTGAGACCAGATTTGAACTCAGGTACTCCTGACTTCAGGGCTGGTGCTCTATCCACTGCGCCACCTAGCTTCCCCCTTCCCCCCCCCCCAATTGTATTTTAAAGAGTTATCTAGCTCTACTAACACAGACCCCCTTGAGGTAAGATTAGAAATCAGTATGGGGAAGATCTGGGAAAAGATAAATATGGGTGGAACATCCACAGGAAATATCCACTGATAACTCATTACCTAGTTGGGGGAAGGGGCCATTCATTTTCTCTTTTAAAATCTTAAGATCATACTTTCTTGTCTCTTTCTTTCATGTACTCTGCTCTTTCATATTCAGTAACAATAATAATAATGAATCAAATTTCTAAAAGGCTTTAAGATTTATAGATTGCTTTTTTTGTGTGGGCGTCACTTAACCCCAATTGCCTCATCGACAACAACAACAAAAAAAATGGTGACAAATAAATTAGAAGGTTAGGTCTTCAATGTGCTGATAACAAAGCTATTGTGATATGCAATTGTGATGGATTGGGATTTAGAGAACATGGTTTGATTCCCAACTCTATTACTTGTTACCTATGTGAAATTTTTTGGGAGGGCTCTCAGTGGTTATTATGTTAACTGCTTTTTTTCAATAAAATAAAGATTAGAATGGTATAGTTTGACAATGATAAGTGCATCTCCCAAGTTAAAAAACCAATATACACTTGCTAATGATATTAGTTTTGTTTGGTGGTTCCTTTCATCTTAAGCTTAGATAGTCAAATCATCAATCAAAACTCAGGTATAACTAGTTAATTCCCATATTGAGATCTATGAGCAACCCACGGGGATCCTCAGGCTTCAGACTGACCGGAGAATATTGTACACCCTAACAGCAAGATTATATGATAATCAACTGTAATGGATTTGATTCTTCAACAATGAAGTGATTCAAGGCAATTCCAATAGACATGGGATGAAAATGCCATCCACATCCAGAGAGAGAACTATGGAGATTGAATGTGGTTTGAAACATAGTATTTTTACCTTTTTTGTTTGTTTGTTTCTCATGGCTTTTTCCTTTTTTGGTCTGATCTTTTAATATTTTTATCACCTGATTAGCTGTGATGGACTTGGCTCTTTTCAACAATGAAGTGATTCAAAACAATTTCAGTAGATTTGGTACAGAAATACCATCCATATCCAGAGAGAGAACTATGGAGACTAAATGTAGATTAAAACAATATTTTCACCTTGCTGTTGTTCATTTGCTTGACTTTTCTTTCTCATGGCTTTTTCCCTTTTGTTCTGATTTTTCTTCACAACATGACAAATGTGGAAATATGTTTAAAATACTTGTACATATTTAACTTATATCAGGTTACTTGCTGTCTTGGGAAGGGAGGAGGGATGGGAAGGAGGGAGAAGATATTAGAAAACAAGGCCTATCAAAAATGAATGTTGAAAACTATCTTTACATATATATTGAAAAATAAAATACTATTGAGGAAAAAAGAGAATGTCAGCTCCTTGAAGGTAGAATATATCTTTCTTTTGAGTTGTATTTGTTTCTCTTGCTTTTAGCACAGTGCCTAGCATAGATGAATACTTCCCTTCCTGTAAAAAATAATAGATACAGAGCACAAAAGTATGTGAGTCCATATAAATCAATATATTGTGAAGTAAGCAGAACTAGGTATACAAGAGGCACAGTGATTATGATGGTGATGACATTATACATAGAAACAGCCAAAACCCAAACCAAATGCTTATATAATTGAAAGATCTAAGTTGTCCTTGGAGAAGAGATGAGAAATGCATATCTTTTCTCCCCTCATTCCAGAAGAGAGGATTACAAGTTCAGTGTGTGTGACCTTGGACAGGTCACATTTGCCAGACTCCATTTCTTCAAAAACAGGATAATAATAGCACTTCCCTCCCAGGGTTGTTGTGAGAATAAAATTGTAAAGCATTTAGCACAGTACCTGACAGTAAATGCTTAATGAATACTGGTTTTCTTCCCCCTAAAGGACTAGTAGCAGCAATAGAAGAAGGAATCATCATCTCAATACTTCTGGGGTTTGGCTTATAAATGAAGTATGGAAAATCTCAAGAAGGATTTCTTGCTTAGGGCATTATTGTTTGAGGTTTGTGGTGGCTGTTGTTGATATGGCTACTGTTAGGCAATAGCAATACTTCTAGGACAAGAAGAAAGAAGCAAGGTTGCTGGGAAAATAGACTCTTTATTTTAGAGCTAAAGAAATTCTTGAAAGTTATCTAGTCCAGTGGTCCCAAATTCAAATAGAAATGGGAACCAGTAATCAATCAATCAATCAATAATCTTTATTCACTGTCTACCATTTGTCAGATACTGTACATAAGGATCCCAGAAGGCAAGTATGTTGGCTTAATTTTAAAATGCAATGTTAGCTACATTTTATTTTATTTTCATTTACATTGTCAAATATTTCCCAATGACATTTTAATTTAATTCAAAATACTTCATACCTAATCCAAGGATTCTTAACCTGAGTCTTATAGATAGTTTTCAGGGGATCCATGAACTTGAATGGTCAAAAAAAAGACATCTTTATTTCAATGTCATTAGTTTCTTTTGTAATCCTAAGTATTTTATTTTATATCACTAAAATATTTTATATTTAAAATCATTATTCTGAGATTGGGTCCACTGGCTTTGCCAGACTCCCCAGAATGATCTGTAACATACATACAAAGATTAAGAACTCCAGATCTAGTCCAATGACTTCAATTTACAGATGAGCATGCTGAGACCCAGAGAACTAAAGTAATTGAAGTCACAGGAGTGCCTAAGGATTTGAAGACTGATTCGAAATATAGCATTTCTTCCCACTGCACTGTGCTGCTTCCCACAGCCCCAGTTCCTCATTTCTTGCCCTGGGATGGCAAGACTTGAAGAGAGAATCACATTAGCTGGCTTCCAGCTTGGAAACAGAACAGCATTTTGCTTGGACATTTTGGGGCTGCCTGAGTGATGATTCGTGCCCATAGCCTCAGTCCTCTCATGGCTCCTGATAAGGCCTGTTAGATTGTCTGTCCTATTTAAAGAATGTCTCCTATATTTCCAAGACACTAAAAAAAAAATTCATGCTCTCATCTCTGTCCCTATAAGCATGAAGACTGATGAGCAATTTAAAATATATGTGTATATATATACATATATATACACACACACACACACACACACATATATATATATATATGTATCATCATACAATGCTTGGCAACCTTCTTTCACTACCTTATCTGTATTTTCTCATCTCTTCATTCTCTCATCCCAGAATAGTTTTCTGGTCTCCCATCAGAGGAATACAAGAGAAGCATGTTCCATTTGGTCAGGAGCATAGGTGACAACAGGTGAAGTTTTCCTCGGGCACTGGAAGCATGGCATATTGGCATAAATGGCAAAATCATCTTCCTTCTGGGCAACCAGGCTGATCACATTGGAATATATTGCATCGGGTTGGTAATGCACAGCCTTCCAAGAGAGAAGATCTGGTTAGATAGAACATCACAAATTTCTGTTCTCCCAAAACCACATTGATTTATTTGTTTGACAAATGAAATGCTGAGTCTCAGTGTGTGATTATGAGGGATGTGGTTAACTTTGGGATGAGAGGAAAGAGCAAGGGAAAGGCATATAAATTTGGTTGGTCAGAGGGAATTAATCACTCCTTTTGTTTCAAGGTTGTTTGGTTGTACTTAATGATATTCAGGTAACTCCTGAATGGATTATAATCAAACTTATCCATGTCACTTCATAACAAATCATTAATACATCATAATATATACTAATTGCCTAGTGTAGTGGATAAAACCTGGGTCAAAGTTCTGGCTCTGATTTATAGGATATAAGGTTTAAAGCTAGAAATGACCTCCAAAAGCCATAAAATCCAAAAGCAGGAATAGAAATTCTGATCTCAGATAAAGCAGAAGTAAGAACTGATCTAATTGAAAGAGATAAGGAAAGAACATACATCTGGATAAAAGATACCATAAACAATGAAGTAGTAACATACTAAATGTATATTTCTTTATCAAGA
>JAJPUD010034804.1:0-10642 GCA_023553655.1 Myrmecobius fasciatus | reverse complement strand
CCTCCAGACTAACTCCTTTGAAACTGCAAGGGGCTAAGTCTGGGGCTAGCTGAGTTCAGAAGTAGCCTCATCCCTAACTACAAAAACTTTCCCTTCCCCTGTAACCAGGGGGGGGGGGCGTCTGGAGTCTGAGCCTGGGAAGATGGAGGGGGGCCTCTGCTGATAAAGAAGTCAGACCCAGCTGTGCTGCTAAGACCCTGGGCAAGAAGGAACCAGCATATGGGTGTGTGCAGAAGCAGTGGGGCAGGGAAATTGCTGGCAGTGGGCATTTACAGAAGGATAGAATTCTTGATTTGGGGTTTCAGGCCAGAGGGGAAAACTGAAGTGAAGCCGGAAGCATCATGCTCTCTACCTCAGGACTAGAGATGATTATTAAGATTAAGATTAAGATGACTGTTAAGTTTTGGGGTTTTTTGTTTGTTTATGAGCAGGCAAAGGAGAAAGAACCCAACCAAATTACTATGGCAATAGAGAAGACTGGGGATCATCTTCAGAGGAGGAGAAGTGAAGTAAGAAAAGCTTCCTCTACTCCAAAGTTATGTTAAATGACTATCTGCCCTCAAACAATTTATAGAACTCAAAAAAGACTTTAAAAATCAAATAAGAGAAACTGAGGAAAAACAAAAACAGCAACAACAAAAAGAAAAATCCAAAGAAAAACAAAAAGATTATGAAAAGAAAGCCAGCTGGTTACAAAAGGAAATCCAGAGTCTTAAAGCAGAAAATGACTCTTTGAAAATTAGAATGGGCAAGGGAAAGCCAGTGAAGTTCAAAGAGACCAAGAAATAATAAAATATAAAAAAATGAAAAAAATAGAAGAGAATGTGAAACATCTTATAAGAAAAACAATAGATCTGGAGAATAGATCAAGAAGAGAAAACATAAGAATTATTGGACTATCTGAAAACTATGACCAAAAAAAGGACCTTGACACAATAATACAAAAAATAATTAAAGAAAATTGTCCTGAAATGATAAAACAAGAAGGGAAAGTAGAAATAAAAAAATCCATTGTTCACCACTTCAAAAAGATCCTACAAGGAAAACATGTAGAAATATCACTGCTAAATTTTGAAACCCTTAGATCAAAGAGAAAATTCTATAAGCAATAAAAACAACAACAACAACAATACAAATATGCTGGAGCTACAATATGAATTACATAGGATTTGTCAGCAGCTACAAAAAAGACCACAGGCTCCTGGAATGCTATATATTAACAATCAAAAGATTTAAGACTGTGGCCAAAATATATATTCAACAAAATTAAGCATAATCTTGAATGAAAAAAATGCATATTCAATGAACTTTCAGATTTTCAGAATTTTGTCTTCAATAAAATTGAACTCAATAGAAAATTTTAATGTAAAAAGCCAACATCAAAGACTAATTTCATTTATGTTTTAGACTTAGAAATGTAAACCACATGCCTAAGACTGGCTTTAGTAATTCAGTAGTCCAAAAGAAAGATTAGAGCTGAGTATGATATGATTCTAAAAAGCAAAACTATCTATGAAAAGATAGAAATTGTAATTATGCAACATGAATGAAGTGCAATAGCATGAACCAACACAGAGTAATTAGTTGAGGTAGAAGGGCTGGTAGTTCTGAAAACCTACTCTCATCAGGAATGGATTAAAATAGGAACAACACATTTATATACCAAGAAGGATAGAGCATCTTCCAAAATCTGTAAAGAAATAAGGGGGAAGGATAAAGTTGTTTTAGATGCATATATATGTATATGTATATGTGGGTGGGTGTAGGTATGTATGTGTGTATATAGGGTATATAGGGGTATTGTATGTGTGTGTGTGTGTGTGTGTGCGCGCGTGCGCGCATATGCGAGAGTGTGTATGTATCTTTGCTTAATTGTAACCTGTTAGGGGAAAGGTAGGGGGAAGGGGGAAAAAAAGAATAAAATAAAAAGTGCAGAGAACAAAAGAAAATCTCCAAGGGAGCAAAGCAAAGGTGGACAATCATGAATACAATGTCATATTATTATATATGCTTTTTTGAAATGGAAATTTATTGTTACATATTTTAAATCCTTTCTAATGTTCTTTGGGGTGCATGACAATGTTTTTTTTCCTGTATTTTTCTTTTTTTTTTCTTATTTTGCATTTAAGTTTTAAATAAGTACATTAAAAAAGATAGATAGTGTTATTTTGTTGCATCTAAATAGCAGTGTAGTATAATGGAAAATTTTCTGGACTTAATATCAGGAAGACATGAATTTAAATCTCATCTACAATGCTTGCTGGGTTGTATATCAATCAGTATCTCTTTTTTCACCTGTAAAATGGGAATTGCTTATTTTCACTAGGTGGTAATGAGGTTCATATGAAATATAATATATAAAAACACTTAAATAAATGTCACCTCACTTCTAAAAGCATAGTTACTCTTTTAAGAGATTCTGATTCCTAATATACATGGACCAGACTCAGTTTTAGGATGCTGAACCCAAAGAAAAGAGATTATTCTTTCTTATAATCTCTGACTTATTATATTATAAAAGGGGAGAAGGGGAAGGAAATAAGCATATATATAACACCTACTATGGCCAAGCAACTTACTAATATGATCTCATTTGATCCTCATAACAACCCTGACAGTGTAGGTGCTATTATTATCCTAATTGTTATTCCACTGAGGAAACTGAGGCAAACATAAGTACCTAGCTTAGGGGCACACTGTGTCAGAGATCAAATGTGAACTCCAGATCCAGTACTCTATCCACTGCATCACCAACTGCTTCGTAAACAAAAACAAAAGACTTATAAGCATACCTTTAAACATGCTTAAAGCATTGACAAGCAAGCACTGGCTTGCTAGGAGCAAGCCTAGAAAATTTTTCATTGTACCACACTGCTACTTAGTTGCAATGAAATGATCTATCTATCTATCTATCTACCTAGACACTTCCCAGGAACCTTGTGGGTCTGCCCTAGACACTTCCCAGGAACCTTGTGGGTCTGCTGAACAAGTTTCATTTTCTCTCAGTCCATCTCATCTAGGCAGCAACTCAAGAGCTAGAACTTTTGGCAAAGCATGATATAACTCATCTTCCTGACTGTAATAATTTTCTCTCTTGGAATGGTGTTGTTACCAGAAGCATCTTTTGCTTCCAGTCAACACCCAGTAACTCCTGTTCACTTGCATTCTCTAGCTTACTGCTAGAAATATTCATCTTTTGGTACAACTCTTGGATCACTTGTATTCAAGAAAAGAATCACAAAGTAGGAGATGGAGTGGAGGGTTTGAATTGCAGTCCCAGAACATGCACAAGTTCTCAAGATCACATGTTGCCATAAATGACAGCGCAGGGAAGGAAGGGAAATCCCCTTCTTATATTGTTGGAAATCTAAGAGAGAGTTGGTGTTGGCCATGTACCCAGAAAGAACTTAGTCTAAAAGAGGCAATCTCCCCTCACATCCTACAGGGCAAGTGGTTCTTATTGTCTTGGTCCAGGTCCTTTTTTGCACAGTCTCCTCTTCTTCCCCTCCCCTTATAATGGGGACCAAGTGATGAATCAGGAGCCTCTGGTCATAGCAAAGGTCTAAAGTATGTGCCATTGGAAGTAGCCCTAGCACTGCCCAGATGCCTGGGAAGTGTTCTATTCCAACTCCTAACTATGTAAACATTGTTATTATTGTGGTGGTGGCTGTTGCTACTAAAGACCCTGTCCAGTTTACATTTTTCTTTGACAGAGAAGCCATCCAAAAGGCAAGTATTCCCTTTGAACCTCCACATATTAACAGACTGCTTCTGAGTAAATAGAGATCAACAGTCTCAAGAGGAGGGTAATTATAAATAAACACTATCTGTGGTACCTATTTAATGCCTTCCCCAAACTTCCTCCTTTCTCTCCACTTCTTGGGATGGAAGAATAGGAATGTTCAACCCTGCAGGAGTATCTCCAGTTCAACCCTTCACTTTGCAGTGGAAAGCCCAGAGCATGAAAATCTTTGGCCCCAAGTCATACTATTGGTCCCAGGGAGTGCTGATTTGTAAAGCTAAATGGAAAGCTTTGAGGTTTTGACATCCGGTGCTAAAAATATACATTTGCCAGATTGAGAGACAATTTCAGAAAACCTGCTGACATGTTTCTCAACTGCTGCATGCTACTTTTAGCAAATAGGCAGGGTCAGTCCATAACTTGAGAAGGGTTCATAGAGGAAGACAAGGTTCATGTTATGTTCTGATAAAAAATTCCTACTGTCATACTACTATTCAGATTATGATTCTTTAGGATTTACATTTATATTGTTAACAAGAATTCTCTTTTTTTTAATTAAAGCTTTTTATTTACAAAACATATGCATGGGTAATTTTTCAACACTGATCCTTGTAAAACCTTGTGTTCCCAATTTTCCCTTCCTTCCCCCCACCCCCTCCCCTAGATGGCAAGTAGTCCAATACATGTTAAATATGTGAAAATATATGTTTAACAAAAATTCTCAAGGCTGGAAGGTATTTTAGCTTAACATCCCACTCCCATTTTATAAACTAAGATATTGAGGCCTAAAGAATTTGTTCTAGAGTGACTGAAAAAATATAATATCTCATTGTTTTATGTAGCATTCAACATTTAGAAAGTGTTCTCTCTACAATATTTATTCATTCAATACTTATTTGTGAATGAATACTTTCAAATACAAAAGCATATAGTATAGTGATTTAGGGTTCTGGGTTCCAAGGAGACCTGAGTTCAAACCCATCTCAGGCACTAACTGTTTGTTCCTGGACAAGTCACTTAACCTTTTTTGTGCAGACCAAGCACTCATCAGAGTGGTAGCAAGAGAGACTTCCTGAGCATGCTTTGAAGATATAAAATGGAAAAGTTGAACTATGATCTCCAAGAACTCTTCCAATTGTGACATTTTGACATATGTATGTAAAAGATACTACTAATGATTAGAAAGCCTTACAGGAGGATATGAGTTCAAGTCCTTCTTTTGATACACATTGATAATATTTCCATGGAAAAGTCATTTAAACTCTTTGTTATTGTTGCTATTGTTATTCAGTCATGTCTAACCAGCTCTTCATGACCACATTTGGGGTTTTCTTGATAAAGATACTGGAATGTTTGCTATTTCCTTCTCCAGTTCATTTTACAAATGAGGAAACTGAGGCAAACAGGGTAAAGTGTCTTGGGTCACACCACTACTATGTGTCTGAGGCTAGATTTGAACTCAGGAAAACTCATCTTCCTGACTTCAGGCCCAGTATATTATATGCCACCTAGCTACACCTCTTAGAGATCTATGTAAATATCTAAAATTGTTCATAGAAAGAGTCAATCTATATCAGTAGAAGTTTTGTCATCAGGAGTTCCTTATACTAATGGAATCGCAGGTCTAGAGCAAATAAATAAAAATAAAGTCACTTTTCTGCTCTATGAGTGCTAACTGAATATGTCATCATACTTGGTTGATGGGCCATTTGGTTTTACTGAGTTGTTTACTTTATTATTGTTATGAAGTAAGGCTCATTGGGTAGGGGAGAAAATGGAAGCATATTTGAAATTGAATGTGACATAATTACAAAAGGCATTAATGGGATGGATAGAAATTGATAGGGGGAAACTAAACCTGTGATTTCATTAGCATAAAAAACTCAATGATATAACTCCTACTATCAAAGCAAATTTAGTCTTGAGTATCATCTGAGATCCTGAGTGATTAATGAACTTTTCCAAAGTTATACAATCATACAAAATCATACAATGTATTTGAGGTAGTATCAGAGGCTAGATATTCCTGATATATAAGCCAGATCAATAAAACTATATAATGAATGAATGTAAATTCAGCATTACTTTGTTTGGTAAGTCATGAGTGTAATTTCCTTGAGGTCTCTAACACATGTATCACACAAACTTCTTAATCACTTCAGACTCAGTCCAAATGTCTTCATTCATAGAGACTCTCATCAAGAGTAAGTGACCAGTTATAGAAATCATGACTCTGATCTTCCTGTTATTGAGTGTGTATCTCTCCCTGGGCTGCATTCACTTGGGACTTCTTTGACTGCTCCACTAAACCAGCAGGAATCTGTCTTTGGGAAATCTCATCAGCCTTGGTCTTCACACTCCAGAATGCCCTCAGCCCTCTAATTGGAGGGCAGAGCCATCAACTTCTCAATTTCTAATTAAAGAGGGGGCAAGATAGATATCTCATTCTCTACCCAGCTGTATTCATTTGAGACTCCTTCAATTTTTCCACCATTCCTCCACATCCACATGTTCCCTGCACACACACACGCGCGCACTCTCTCTCTTTAATTTTTCAACTTACTTTTATGTATTGTCTTCTCCTTGAGAGCAAGAATTTTTCATCTTTGTATAATGTCTAGATTACAGTTGTTAATAAATGTTTGTTGATTGATGCTTACTTATCTGGGCTCACACAGTGCAGTCTCTAGATGTGCTGGTTTGAATAGCACATCATCTCCACCCCCATAATTGTATTTTTTTTTTTTTTTTTTTTGCTTTTTGCTGAGGCAATTAGGGTTAAGTGACTTGCCCAGGGTCACACAGCTAGGGATTTTTTTTTGTTGTTTGTTTGTTTTTGTTAAGTGTCTGAGACCAGATTTGAACTCAGGTACTCCTGACTTCAGGGCTGGTGCTCTATCCACTGCGCCACCTAGCTTCCCCCTTCCCCCCCCCCCAATTGTATTTTAAAGAGTTATCTAGCTCTACTAACACAGACCCCCTTGAGGTAAGATTAGAAATCAGTATGGGGAAGATCTGGGAAAAGATAAATATGGGTGGAACATCCACAGGAAATATCCACTGATAACTCATTACCTAGTTGGGGGAAGGGGCCATTCATTTTCTCTTTTAAAATCTTAAGATCATACTTTCTTGTCTCTTTCTTTCATGTACTCTGCTCTTTCATATTCAGTAACAATAATAATAATGAATCAAATTTCTAAAAGGCTTTAAGATTTATAGATTGCTTTTTTTGTGTGGGCGTCACTTAACCCCAATTGCCTCATCGACAACAACAACAAAAAAAATGGTGACAAATAAATTAGAAGGTTAGGTCTTCAATGTGCTGATAACAAAGCTATTGTGATATGCAATTGTGATGGATTGGGATTTAGAGAACATGGTTTGATTCCCAACTCTATTACTTGTTACCTATGTGAAATTTTTTGGGAGGGCTCTCAGTGGTTATTATGTTAACTGCTTTTTTTCAATAAAATAAAGATTAGAATGGTATAGTTTGACAATGATAAGTGCATCTCCCAAGTTAAAAAACCAATATACACTTGCTAATGATATTAGTTTTGTTTGGTGGTTCCTTTCATCTTAAGCTTAGATAGTCAAATCATCAATCAAAACTCAGGTATAACTAGTTAATTCCCATATTGAGATCTATGAGCAACCCACGGGGATCCTCAGGCTTCAGACTGACCGGAGAATATTGTACACCCTAACAGCAAGATTATATGATAATCAACTGTAATGGATTTGATTCTTCAACAATGAAGTGATTCAAGGCAATTCCAATAGACATGGGATGAAAATGCCATCCACATCCAGAGAGAGAACTATGGAGATTGAATGTGGTTTGAAACATAGTATTTTTACCTTTTTTGTTTGTTTGTTTCTCATGGCTTTTTCCTTTTTTTGGTCTGATCTTTTAATATTTTTATCACCTGATTAGCTGTGATGGACTTGGCTCTTTTCAACAATGAAGTGATTCAAAACAATTTCAGTAGATTTGGTACAGAAATACCATCCATATCCAGAGAGAGAACTATGGAGACTAAATGTAGATTAAAACAATATTTTCACCTTGCTGTTGTTCATTTGCTTGACTTTTCTTTCTCATGGCTTTTTCCCTTTTGTTCTGATTTTTCTTCACAACATGACAAATGTGGAAATATGTTTAAAATACTTGTACATATTTAACTTATATCAGGTTACTTGCTGTCTTGGGAAGGGAGGAGGGATGGGAAGGAGGGAGAAGATATTAGAAAACAAGGCCTATCAAAAATGAATGTTGAAAACTATCTTTACATATATATTGAAAAATAAAATACTATTGAGGAAAAAAGAGAATGTCAGCTCCTTGAAGGTAGAATATATCTTTCTTTTGAGTTGTATTTGTTTCTCTTGCTTTTAGCACAGTGCCTAGCATAGATGAATACTTCCCTTCCTGTAAAAAATAATAGATACAGAGCACAAAAGTATGTGAGTCCATATAAATCAATATATTGTGAAGTAAGCAGAACTAGGTATACAAGAGGCACAGTGATTATGATGGTGATGACATTATACATAGAAACAGCCAAAACCCAAACCAAATGCTTATATAATTGAAAGATCTAAGTTGTCCTTGGAGAAGAGATGAGAAATGCATATCTTTTCTCCCCTCATTCCAGAAGAGAGGATTACAAGTTCAGTGTGTGTGACCTTGGACAGGTCACATTTGCCAGACTCCATTTCTTCAAAAACAGGATAATAATAGCACTTCCCTCCCAGGGTTGTTGTGAGAATAAAATTGTAAAGCATTTAGCACAGTACCTGACAGTAAATGCTTAATGAATACTGGTTTTCTTCCCCCTAAAGGACTAGTAGCAGCAATAGAAGAAGGAATCATCATCTCAATACTTCTGGGGTTTGGCTTATAAATGAAGTATGGAAAATCTCAAGAAGGATTTCTTGCTTAGGGCATTATTGTTTGAGGTTTGTGGTGGCTGTTGTTGATATGGCTACTGTTAGGCAATAGCAATACTTCTAGGACAAGAAGAAAGAAGCAAGGTTGCTGGGAAAATAGACTCTTTATTTTAGAGCTAAAGAAATTCTTGAAAGTTATCTAGTCCAGTGGTCCCAAATTCAAATAGAAATGGGAACCAGTAATCAATCAATCAATCAATAATCTTTATTCACTGTCTACCATTTGTCAGATACTGTACATAAGGATCCCAGAAGGCAAGTATGTTGGCTTAATTTTAAAATGCAATGTTAGCTACATTTTATTTTATTTTCATTTACATTGTCAAATATTTCCCAATGACATTTTAATTTAATTCAAAATACTTCATACCTAATCCAAGGATTCTTAACCTGAGTCTTATAGATAGTTTTCAGGGGATCCATGAACTTGAATGGTCAAAAAAAAGACATCTTTATTTCAATGTCATTAGTTTCTTTTGTAATCCTAAGTATTTTATTTTATATCACTAAAATATTTTATATTTAAAATCATTATTCTGAGATTGGGTCCACTGGCTTTGCCAGACTCCCCAGAATGATCTGTAACATACATACAAAGATTAAGAACTCCAGATCTAGTCCAATGACTTCAATTTACAGATGAGCATGCTGAGACCCAGAGAACTAAAGTAATTGAAGTCACAGGAGTGCCTAAGGATTTGAAGACTGATTCGAAATATAGCATTTCTTCCCACTGCACTGTGCTGCTTCCCACAGCCCCAGTTCCTCATTTCTTGCCCTGGGATGGCAAGACTTGAAGAGAGAATCACATTAGCTGGCTTCCAGCTTGGAAACAGAACAGCATTTTGCTTGGACATTTTGGGGCTGCCTGAGTGATGATTCGTGCCCATAGCCTCAGTCCTCTCATGGCTCCTGATAAGGCCTGTTAGATTGTCTGTCCTATTTAAAGAATGTCTCCTATATTTCCAAGACACTAAAAAAAAAATTCATGCTCTCATCTCTGTCCCTATAAGCATGAAGACTGATGAGCAATTTAAAATATATGTGTATATATATACATATATATACACACACACACACACACACACATATATATATATATATGTATCATCATACAATGCTTGGCAACCTTCTTTCACTACCTTATCTGTATTTTCTCATCTCTTCATTCTCTCATCCCAGAATAGTTTTCTGGTCTCCCATCAGAGGAATACAAGAGAAGCATGTTCCATTTGGTCAGGAGCATAGGTGACAACAGGTGAAGTTTTCCTCGGGCACTGGAAGCATGGCATATTGGCATAAATGGCAAAATCATCTTCCTTCTGGGCAACCAGGCTGATCACATTGGAATATATTGCATCGGGTTGGTAATGCACAGCCTTCCAAGAGAGAAGATCTGGTTAGATAGAACATCACAAATTTCTGTTCTCCCAAAACCACATTGATTTATTTGTTTGACAAATGAAATGCTGAGTCTCAGTGTGTGATTATGAGGGATGTGGTTAACTTTGGGATGAGAGGAAAGAGCAAGGGAAAGGCATATAAATTTGGTTGGTCAGAGGGAATTAATCACTCCTTTTGTTTCAAGGTTGTTTGGTTGTACTTAATGATATTCAGGTAACTCCTGAATGGATTATAATCAAACTTATCCATGTCACTTCATAACAAATCATTAATACATCATAATATATACTAATTGCCTAGTGTAGTGGATAAAACCTGGGTCAAAGTTCTGGCTCTGATTTATAGGATATAAGGTTTAAAGCTAGAAATGACCTCCAAAAGCCATAAAATCCAAAAGCAGGAATAGAAATTCTGATCTCAGATAAAGCAGAAGTAAGAACTGATCTAATTGAAAGAGATAAGGAAAGAACATACATCTGGATAAAAGATACCGTAAACAATGAAGTAGTAACATACTAAATGTATATTTCTTTATCAAGA
>JAJPUD010034803.1:0-10643 GCA_023553655.1 Myrmecobius fasciatus | reverse complement strand
AAAGAAAGAAAGAAAGAAAGAAAGAAAGAAAGAAAGAAAGAAAGAAAAAAGAAAAGAAAAGAAAAGAAAAGAAAAAAGAAAAGAAAAGAAGGAAGGAAGAAGAAAGAAAGAAAAAGAAAAAGAAAGAAAGGAAGGAAGGAAGAAAAATAAACAAACAACATTCAGTCTCCACATTTCTCTCTCTGGATGGAGATGGCTCTCCATCTCAAGTCTACTGAAATTGCCTTGAGTCACCTCATTGTTGAGAAGAGCCACATCCATCACTGTTGATCGCCACATAATCTTGTTGTTACTGGGAACAATGTTCTCTTGGTTCTGCTCATTTCACTCAGCATCAGTTCATGTAAATTTTTCCAGACTTTTCTGAAATCAGACGCTCATCATTTCTTATAGAACAATAATTTTCCACCACATTCATATTCCATCACTTATTCAGCCATTCTCCAACTGATGGGCATCCACTCAGTTTCCAAGTCCTTGACCCTCTACAAACCTTTTTGCACATGTGGGTCCTTTCCCCTCATTTATAATCTTTTTGGGATACAGACTCAGTAGAAACACTACTGGATCAAAGTGTAGTTTGCTAGCCCTTTGGGCACAGTTCCAAATGTAGCTAATTAAGTCTTAACTCCATGATTAAGGATTAATTTTGCTTCAAAGAGTGAAGACAAAATACTTCTAGAGAAGGATATATGTATAGATGTTAATTTGGAGTTTAAGCAAACTATCACATATTCATTATCTATCGGGATTCCAAAATGTACTTTTCTTGATTTCTAGTGATATATTTAAAGAGAAAGGGAAGAAAAAGATATTGAGTAAAATTTTAAAGACCTGGTAAACTTTATTATGACAAGACTAATTTAATGGGTTGTATTTTTCTTTCTGGCTTACAAAAATTTAATCTCCTCCCCATTGTAAAGCACTTTTTGCCTAAAGAAATTTTGTAATGATTAGAAATTTATTGTTATAGTATTTTGGGGATTTACTTAATATTACTTAAAGAAATTTTATACCAATTTCATTGTGACAAATTCTTTTCTTAAAGATTTATTTTTGCTTTAAGATTGAATAAGGGAGTCATTTTAGAGATTACCGACTAATTGACTTCATAAAAGTTTAGTGATTACTCCTTTTAACATCAGGATAAATTTTAAGCCACTTTTAAGAAAGGGAAACACTTTTAGGAAGAAATAATTAAATTAAAAAGAAAAAAATTGTAAAAATCTTTTGTCTGATTCTTAGGTCTACTAAATTTTCATTTGAAAGCTGGTTTATTGTAATAATAATTTGATATTGATCAAGATTGTGCCCAAACCTACTGTGATTAGTGAGACTCTGGGATCTTGAATATTCTTTTTGGAGTTTCATTGTTAAGTCTGCTGTGTCTTTAGCCCATCCTTAAATGGGTGAATTCAGAGAAACATGGTCAATGGTCAGCAGCTCAATGGAAGCCACATCTGAAATCTACAGTAGTGAATAGCTGTCCCTGGTACTAAAGTAGGGAGGTTTTGTTGAGAAGGCTAAGCTAAAGTGGACTATTAATTCATTTTCTCAAACAAGAAACCTGACCACTTGCTTCTTTACGCTGGGCAACTTCTAGTGGCCATGAGGACCAGTTTTGAGCTGTCGTAAGCATGTCCCTCCTTATAGTTCTAGTAGATAATTTCCATTATCAAGACAGACAAAAAGTGGAAATTTGTTATTGTAATACTGAATTAATATTAGTTATTAAAATTGTTAGTTGTCGGAATAATATCAGGGCAGTTAAATTCCTGTACCCAGCTGTAAATGGGAAAGATCTTGCTGTTTTAATTTGAATTTCTTGTCACTCCGTGGCCTAAGCAAGACTTAAATTAATGCTTGAATTTGTCTATGTACGGGCAATTCTTGAAGTATCTTATTCTTTCTGAATGATGGGAGTATAATTAGGCAAACTTGTGAAACAAAGATGTAAATATTAAGTTGTGAGGTTCAAGTTAGGAAGTTTTTTGTTTTTATTTTAAGGAATAGGATTTAATGGGTTCTTGATTGAAATATAAAGAGTGATAATATCAGCAAATTAGAAGAACATAGGAGAGTTTACCTCTCAGCTCTGTGGAGATGGAAGGAATTTGTGGAAGAGAGCCAGAGTACATTATGGAATACAAACGAGATAATTTTTGATTATATTAAGTTAAAAAGTTGTTGTACAAATAAAACCAATGCAGACAAGCTTAGAAGGGAAGCAATAAATTGGGGGGGGGGAATTATATTCAAGGGTTCTCATAAAGGCCTTATCTCTAAAATATATAGAGAATTAACTCACATTTATAATAGAAGCCATTCTCCAATTGATAAATGGTCAAAGGATATGAACAGACAATTTTCAGGTGAAGAAATAAAACCATTTTTAGTCAAATGAAGAAATGGTCTAAATCACTGTTGATCAGAGAAATGCACATTAAGACAACTCTGAGATACCACTACACACCTGTCAGATTGGCTAAGATGACAGGAAAGGATAATGATGGATGTTGGAGGGAAGACTGGGACACTGATACATTGTTGGTGGAGTTGTGAACAGATCCAGCCGTTCTGGAGAGCAATTTGGAACTATGCTCAAAGGGTTATCAAACTGTGCATACCCTTTCACCCAGCAGCATTTCTACTGGGCCTATATCCCAAAGAAATCATAAAGGAGGGAAAGGGCCCCCCATGTGCCAGAATGTTTGTGGCAGCCCTTTTTGTAGTGGCTAGAAACTGGAAGCTGAATGGCTGCCCATCCATTGGAGAATGGCTGAATAAATGATGGCATATGAATGTCATGGAATATTATTGTTCTGTAAGAAACGACCAGCAGGACGATTTCAGAGAGGCCTGGAGAAACTTACAGGAACTAATGCTAAATGAAATAAAAGTAGGACCAAGAACATTGTACACAGCCATAACAAGATTATATGATGATCAATTCTGATGAATGTGGCTCTTTTCAACAGTGAGGTGATTCAGAACAATTCCAACAGACTTGTGATGGAGAGAGCCATCTGCACCCAGAGAGAGACTGTGGGGGCTGAGTGTGGGCCACAATATAGTATTTTCATTCTTTTTAGTGTTTGATTGCTTTTTTTTTCTTTCTCATTTTTTTTTCCTTTTTGATCTGATTTTTCTTGTGCAACAAGACAATTGTGGAAATATGTTTAGAAGAATTGCCCATGTTTAACATATATTGGATTACTTGCCTTCTAGGGGAGAGAGTGGGGGGAAGGGAGGGAGAAAAAAAAGTTTTGGGACACAAGTTTTGCAAGGGTGAATATTGAAAACTATCTATTCGTGTGTTTTGGAAATAAAAAGCTTTATATAAAAAAAGGAGTAGGATTTCAAAAGAGACAGCTATGTGGGTGAAGAGTAATGATTCATGAGCTATCTTGTGTCATCTTAATGGGAAATTGATTTTATTTAATTTGTTATTTGATCTGCAATACAAATATATGTAGAGTTCTATGCAGCTACTTAAGAGTCACCTTTAAAAAGTTTTCATTATTTAAAAGGATTCTGGGAACAGTAGCCTATGTTTATGTCCCCTTGAGCAGGGTTGATAACTAGACATGTTTTACTACAGACAATATTTCATAAAATCCATTCTCTATATATGATCTAGAATTTTTATATTGCACACCCCAAATTGTTGGTTGTTATTAAGCATCTTTTTTCTTTCTTTCTTTCTTTCTTTTTCTTTTCTTTCTTTCTTTTTTTTTTTGAGGCAATTGGGGTTAAGTGACTTGCCCAGGGTTACACAGAAGCTCAGAAGTGTGAAGTGTCTGAGACCAGATTTGAACTCAGGTCCTCCTGACTTCAGGGCTGGTGCTCTATCCACTGCGCCAACTAACTGCCCCCATATGTAATTTTTTAAAATAAATTTCCATATTTGTCATGAGAAAGAAAAAGCAAACAAAGTGAGAATACTGTGGCTCGATCCCCAGTTAGTCTCCCCAGCTCTCTCTCGGGACCTGGATGGCGTTTTCCGTGCCCAGACTATTGCCATCGTCTGAGGCCATTTTGGAACCTGACGAGCATCTTCCCGGGTCTAAGCCCAGTGCTCTAGAGCTCCACTGTGCCATCTAAGGGCTAGCATCCTTGTCCACAAACGTCCCCTTTTGGTGAGAGCCTCCAAGGGACAACCAAAGAGGGGCCCACGTACCGGATAAACAAACCGTGATACAAAATGTAAAGGCCGACCACCGGGCGATGAGGTAGCACAGCATGGACGGTCTAAGACTGAGCAGTCTAGAACTGATCACTGCAACAGGAAATTACGAGCCCAGAAGAGCGAGCATGAAGCTCATTGCTCCCCGCCTCGACCAGTCACGGTCTTAAAGGCAAGATGAAACCTCCATTTTCTGGCTCTGCCAATGGGATTTCTTTTTGCCCGACTCCGTAATTGTTAGGAGGATTTTGTTTTTATTGTTCGCCTGCGGAAACCGAGAAAATGAACTCAAATTAATTGTAGAAAACAAGTGAAAAAATATACAAAATAAATATGTAGTTCCCTTAGGGAGAGAAGGCACTGGGGGATCAAGAAAAGCTTCAGCATGGTTTGGGGGACATAACGCTCACTCCCAGAGCACCTTTGGGTTAACAAACCTATTTTCCTCACGTTCACTTTGACAGGCAGTTAGTGCAAATGTTATTAGCTCCAATGAAGTGAGGAAACTGAGGGAAACACAGAGAGAGGGGTGACTTGCTGACATCTCCTGTTCTAGGATCTCTCCCAGCTCTGCCATTCCCTGTTCTAAGCCCCCTCCCAGCTCTGACAGCCCCTGTTCTAGGTCCCCTCCCAGCTCTGACATCCCCTGTTCTAGGCTGTCTCCCAGCCGGGCCATTCTCTGCTTAGGAGTGCTGCTGGGACTGTGCAGGGGACTTCCCCCCCCTCTGCTGACTAAAGCTGGCATGGAAACCTGCCCCTTCTGGCTTTACTTCCCCTTCCCTGGTGCTGGGCTGGCCGAGCCTCCGGGTGGAGCTTGGGGGGCTCCAGAGAATTCTGGGGTGTCCTGGGACATATTCCAGGAGACTCTGAGCCTGAGACTCCAAGCATGGGGTGATGGGGGGGATGGGAGGGTAGCTTCGGGCCGGGCTGGGGGCGGCTTGGAAAGCTTGGACCTGGCAGGTGGGGCAGGATGTGGGACGGAGGATGGAGAAGAGGGAGCTGAGGTGGAGATGGGTGCTGGGAGGAGGGCTGCACTGAACGGGACTGCCGGGAAGGTCTGAGATTGGGCAGGACTGAGGGGCTCTCGTGAAGCCCAGGAAGAAGGGGGGGCTGGGGAAAGGAGGATAAAAGGCCAGGAAGATGGGATCTAGGAAGGGAGGGGGAGGAAGTAGGCTGGGGGGCTTTGCTGGGGGCCGAGGGCAGAATTGAAAAGCTCAGATGAAGGGCCGCACTGAGAGCCTAGGCCGGGGGGGTTAGATTGGGAGTTCCGCTGGGGGGGGTAGGTCAGGGATTGGATTGGGGGCCTAGACTGGGGGGGCAAGTTTGGGGGACTAGGCTGCCAGGCTAGGCTGGGGGGATTAAGTTGAGGGGGCTGGGCCGGGGGGCTGAGGCGGAGGCAGGGCTGGGGGCGGGGCTGGGAGGAGGACTGGGGCGAGGGGGGGGGAGGCGCCGTCCCGGGATGGGGGGCTCTGGGGCACCCTCTGAGCGGCCGGGAGAGGCCCCCCCCTCCCAGGCGGCGGTGGGCGGGCCGTGTCTCTCGGCCCCTCCCTCTCCCGGAACTGTGACGTGGCGCGCCCCCCCCCCTCCCCGCCAAGCCCCCTCCTCCCCGCTCCGGCCTCTCTTCATCTGCGTCCGCGCCGCCGCCCGGTCGTGCCAAGCCGAGCTCCTGCGCGGACCCCCACCCCAGTCCCTGCCCCCGCCCCGCCCCAGCCCCCCCGCCCCGGGCTCCCCCCCGCCGGCCCCATGCGTCGCCTCCTGCCGCTCCTTCTCATCCCCGGGCTCTTCGCCGCCTTCCAGCCCGACTGGAACCAGCTCCGGGGCCTGGCCCGGGGCAGAGTGGAGGTAAGGGGGCTCAGCCCTCCGGCTCCGGGGGCCCTCCTCAGCCCAGCGGGACCCGCCTGACCCTGGGGAGGGGCTCCCCTCCTTCCCCGGGGCGCTGTTCAAGTCCCCCGCAGAGATGCCCCCATCCCTCCAGAACCCCCCTTCCCGCCGGCCCCTCTATTCCTCCCTGGGCCTCCCAGCCCCCCCATCCCTCCAGAACCTCCCAATCCGTCCCCCCTCCTCTCCGGGCCTCCCAGCCCCCACAGTACAGTCCGCCCCACCCTTCCCGAAAGCCAGCTGGACTTCATTTCCCCCTCCTTCTCCCCCACTAGGGACTGAAGAGCCGCCTGACCTCCTTCCCCCCTCCCCCCCCTCCCAGAACCCGCTCCCACTCCGTCCCTCTCCTTTCCCGCCCGATTCTCTGGGTACCCCCCTCCCCAAGCAGCAGCAGCGCGCCCCCCGAAGCCCATCCTGCCCTCCTGGGCTCTGATCGTCCCGTAGAACGGCCCCCTTCCTCCCTCCCCCTCCATCCCTCCCCACACAGATCTCCAGGCCTCCCTCCCCGTTTCTCTCCCCCACCCTCTCGGCTCCTTCCCAGAAGCCCTCATTATATGGCTTTGGGCTCCAGCCCTTCTCCTGGCCCTTCTAGATCTTTGGATCTTCCTCTGCCTCTCTGAGCAGCCCCCGGCCCTGGAGGCCTCCCCGTAGGATTCCCTGCTGCCACTGTCTCCCCCAGCCTGGGCTCCCCTCCCCGCCCCGGGACTCGGTAACCCCAGCTTTGAGGCAGGGACTGGGAGGGAAGGCCTTGGGGTCAGCAGGGAGGTTGGAGGAAGCCAAGCTGAGCTGGACAGTTCCCCCGCTCCCAGGAGCCAGCCTCGGGGCGAGTGCCGGCAAGTTTGGGAGACCCCTGGTCTAGCCCCTGAACCCCCAGGATGGCCCCCGGGGACAGACCCCTCCCTTAGGGGGATGGGACCCCTGCTGGAGGTTGTTGGGAGAGTGGTTCAGGGGGGGCCATTCACGGGGCCTGCTTCCTCAGGGGTACAGGGAGGGGGTTGGAGCCATGGGGTTCGCAGGTGGGAATCTAGGGAGCAGGAAGTGCCGCCCATGCTGTTTTTGTTTTTCTTTTTGAGTTCTGGGAAAGAACTGGGGGAGGAGGAGGTGAAAGGGCGAAGTGGGGGGCCCTCTGGGGAATTTGGGGCCAGCCACCTGCACATCTCCACAGGCCTATAAGGAAGCCCCTCCCCCCTTTCCCCCAGCCTCCCTCCCCTGAGGAGGGACTGGTCTCTGAGGCAGGTGGAAGGGCCATATGGCAATCTCCCCAGGGTCCCCCCCCCCTCCACCCCCAGGTGCCATCTCTGCACCTGTGGCTTAGACCCCAAAGCTGATGGGATGGGGGTGGGGAAGGACTCTGGGCCTCTGAAATCCCCTTTTAGGGCATCACTGCCCACTAAAGTCTTTACTGATCTCCTGGCCCATGCTGGGGAGATCCCACTTCTGCCATTCACTCGGTCTCTGTGACCTTGACCTTTCCTGGTCCTCAGTTTCCCCTTCAGTAAATCGGGGTAGGTTGGACTCCACAGTGGATTTGCTGACAGGGTTTAAAGCCCCTTTCCCCCCATGCATTGGCTACAGGCAAACTTCTCTGACCTCAGTTTCCTGTTGTGTGAAATTAGTAATTCAGTAATACGGGAGAGATTGTGACCTCTGACCTCAGGCAGATGACTTCCCCTCCCTTTGCCCGTCCCAGCTCACAGACTTTCCCCTGCTCTCCCCAGTCCTGGCTCGGAGAGGAGTACCCACCCCCCCAGGGGCTGCCTCCTCCCCCAGAAGCTCCCCCCAATCACAGGCCGCCCTCATGACCGAGGTCCCTAACCACAGAGCCATAGATGCTGCCCTCTAGGAAGGTAGCCCACCCTCCCCGCGTTTCCCTGGAAACCAGCCAGGGCCCGCTGGGTTGGCACGGCATCCAGATAGTTAAAATCATGGTGCCTTTGAGCGCGGGCCGGCCCTGTAGGGTTTGCTGCAGGTGATGGTGGTGGCTGTGGAAGGGGGGGGGGGCAGTGACAGGGGCTGGCCCATCTGACTTATGGCTTTGTCCCTTGGCAGACCTGTGGAGGATGACAGCTGAATCGGCTGAAGGAGGTAGGGTCCTGGTGGGGGGAGGGGTTGGGGGGGGCGTTGTTTGAGAGGTGCCAACGGTCACATCTCCTTCCTCTCTTTCCTCCAGGTGAAACTTTTCGTCACCCAGGACATCCCATACTAGTATCTTTTCTCAGCAGGCGGTCTGGGGTGCGGGGGGTTGGGGGGGTCTAGAGCCTTGGGAGGCACTTACTGGCCCCTCTGCAGCTTCTCTCGGGAGCTCCCCACCATCTCCTTCAGGGACACCCCCACTCTGGGCTCTATGTGGGCAGTCTTGGGCCCAGGAGGGATGATGGTTCCCCAGAAGCCTTCTAATGAGGGGCAGGGTTGTCTCTGACTGGGGCAAAGGGCTTTTCCCAGGATCCCCTTGGATTCAGCCCCCGGCCTCCCTCTTGCAGCCCCTCCGGTTGGGGCCAGGGTAGCTAGCAGCCCCATTCCTCCGCTGCCTCCGGCTGTCCGAGGCGGTAGGCGACCTCTCTGCTCCCCAGTCCCGGGCCCCTCTGGACTTGTGGGGTGGGCTCAGCCGCCCACTCCCCAAGCCCTTCTCCTGCCGGATCCCCGCCTTCCTTAACTCTGCCACCAGTCACAACCTGGTGCTGAAATACCTCCCTGGAGTCGACCCTGAGCTGGTCCTGCTGGGATACCAGTATGAGGAGCTAGAGGTGAGCCCCCATCCCCTGCCCTGCGCCTACATATCCACACATGGGGTGGGAGTGGGGCAGGGCCTCCCGGGGGCCAGCGGGGCTCTCCCCATCATCCCGGCGCTCACTCTGACCTTTCGCTCCTTACAGAGAATCCCCCTCCGTGACATGACCCGGGAGGAGATCAATCAGCTGTTGAAGGACCTGGGCTTCTACCGAAAATCCAGCCCAGAAGCCCCCGTCCCTCCCGAGTACCTTTACGCCCCAGCCAGGGTCTTGGGAGAGAAGGCACCCCTTCCAGCGCCCCACGGGGATTCGCTTCCCACACACCTGGAACTCTAGCTCTAGAACCACGGCCCCCACCCTAGCTGGCAGCTGCGGTGGAACGGCATTGCCTGCCATGCTCCCTAACTGGAACTGAGGTGCCAGGGCCGTGCCCACACCCGCAGGGAAGGGCTAGCGCACTGCTGCATGGGACCACCCACACACCTCAACTTGCCTAATACCGTAGGGGGCTGGCAGTGCCCCTTAGGCGGGAAGTGGGAGTGGGCATCTGCTTTGGGTCCAGAAGCGGCAAGTTGGTCTGCATGGGTGGTACAGGGACCCTTTCCGCAGCACCCCGCCCCGAAGTCTGGCCATCAGGGACAGGATGAAGCTCTCAGCGCAAAGGGTTCCTCTTGCTGAGGGTGGATGGATGTGTCCTTGGGGCCAGGTCAGGGGTGTGGAAGCTGGGGCTGGGGTCTCCCCCACTCCCTTATGCAGTAAAAGCCCCCCCATTCCAACCCGCTATACCCGTGTCTTTGTCCTTCTTGTTGCCACTGGCCCAAGGAGGCCCGGGGACTTGGGAAACTGGGCTGATTCTGCCCTGGTCACCTTGGACAAACTGCCCGAGGAGAGGCCGAGGGTCCCGTGACCAGGGTGGAACCCTGGTGTCCCCCAGCAGGACCCACGTGGCCCTGTTCTCTGCAGGGTTGTTATGGCACCAGCAGAAGGCGGCCTGGGTACCGGCATCCATGGGGGTAGGTCTGGCCGGCTCCCCCAGGCCACAGTGTAAGGCGATGGTGCCGGCTTACAACGGGAGTCTGGGCGACTGAGTTGGGGGGGGCCTGGGTTCTCACAGCTCTGATATTTCCTAGCTCGGGGACCCCGAGTCCCTGCCCACCCCTCCCCAACGGGAACTGAGGAGTGGCTGGCAAGTTTGGGGCCTGCGGATTTTGGGGTACCCCATGAGGAAAGCCCCTCTCCTTTGGGTCAGGAAGCTGGGTGGGATCCAATGAAAGGGAGGCCGGTCGAGAACGAATAATTTATAAAAACTCCGTGAAACGCTGTGAGTAACTGGAGGTGCTGGAGCTGCAGGGTGGGGGCAGGGGTGCGGGCGTGGGCGATGGTGCCAGGGCCGGGGACAGGGACCGTGGCGTCCCGAGCGCTTTTCTGGATCCACACACTGGAGGGGGGAGGGGAAGGGGCGTCGCCTCTGCTCGGGGGTCCGGGGCCCCCTAGAGTTCTTTCTGCCGTAAACGAAGCTCGTGACGCCTCAGGTGGTTGTAGAGGGACTGCACGTAGGTGAAGACGCATTTGGGGTCTGGCTTCTTGCCCATGATCATCATGTCTTCCACATCCACCAGGGGCACGCAGTCCACCAGCACCCTGCAGGGAAGGGGGTGGGGAGCGGGGTGAGCGGGGGCTCACGCTGCCCTTCCCTCCTGCCCGCCCTGGAGCGGGAGTCCGGAGCGGGGCTCTACTCTCTGGGTGACCCCCCCCCGCCCCCCTTAATGGAAGCCAGCTCAGAAACCCTGGAAATCTGGACACTGGAAAGGGGCATGATGGGGGCACTGCCCAGGCTGAGGCCCTGCTTC
>JAJPUD010034800.1:0-10645 GCA_023553655.1 Myrmecobius fasciatus | reverse complement strand
TTTTTCTTGCATCTCTGTTAACTTTTCCTCTAGGAAATTCCATACTATACCACTTGGTGCCTATATGTTTACTATTGATATTGATTCATTAACTGTGGTACCCTTTAGTCAGATATAGTTTCCTTCCCTGTCTCTTTTAATTAGATCTATCTTTGCCTTTACTTCATCTGAGGTCAACATTGCTACCCCTGCTCTTTTTTTTTTTTTTTCCACTTGAAGCATAATAGATTTTCCTCCAGTCTGTTACTTTCACTCTGTATGTATCATTATGCTTTAAATGTGTTTCTTATAAACACAATATTTTGTTGGATTCTGACTTTTAATCCAGTCTGCTATCCCCTTATGCTTTAGGGGAGAATTCATCCCATTCATATTTGCAGTTAAAAAACAAATTCTGTATTTCCTGCAATCTTATTTACTCTAGGTTATAGTTTCTCTTTCCTATCCCTCTTCCCTTCTTCCCAGTACTTTGCTTTTGATGACTACCTCCCTCAAACAGTTCTCCCCCTTTAGAGTCCCTCCTCCTTTTTTACACCTTTCCCCTAATTCTTCTCTTTTCCTTTCTATTAGTCTTTCCCTTTCCTTTCCCCCATCCCTCCTATTTCCCTATAAGGTGAGACAAGTGATACCAAATATGCCTGATATTTTCTCTTAGAGAGAATTATAATAGGTTTTCTTTGCCTCTTCATAAGAAGTAATTTCCCTTATTTTACCCCCTTTTTCCTCTTCTTCCAGTATGATCCCTTTTTGCCTCTAATTTCTTTTTCATATTATCATAAGACTAAATTATAGCCACAAAATTTTAAAACTTTAAACAAGAGCTCGATTTTAAATATTCACAGCCTAATACAAGGTACCTATAAAAGATGTTCAAAAAAAGACATAATCTCACTTAATATTGTATGATTTTTCTGTCATATGATACATTTCCTTTCTGGATTCCATTACAAAAACACCCCTAGAATTTATAATAGAACTGTAAACCAGGTGATTTGCATTTATAGAACATATTACACAGCAGATTCTGCTGGTTTAGTACAAATATAATTTATATTACTGAATAAATGTATTTAATTACTCTTGGTAACTGCCATATATTTGTCTTCTTAAGATTTCTTTGAAGGTAATTGTTATGTCTACCTGACTATTCTCCAGTCTGTTTTACCAACATGAACATCTTTTGTGTGAAAATTGGATACCAAACCATTCTCGTTCACACTAAAACAACAGCAGCATCATAAATAGTACTGTATGATCCCAAACTACTTAGAAAAGAAATAATTTAACTTCCCCTAAAAACAATTCACCAAAATACGGTCTAGTGATTTAATAACTTCACATATGAAAATGTCATTTAAGAAAATGACTTGATTTATTCAGCCACTCTCCAATTGATGGGCATCCATTCAGTTTCTAGGGAATAAATTATGGTATAAGAATGTTATAGAATATTATTGCTCTGTAAGAAATGACCAGCAGGACGATTTCAGAGATGCCTGGAGAGACTTGCATGAACTGATGCTGAGTGAAACGAGCGGAACCAGGAAATCATTATACACAGCAACAACAATATTACATGATGATCAATTCTGATGGACAAGGCTCTCTGCAACAAAGAATTGTCTCAAACCAGTTCCAATTGTTCACTGAAGAAAATCATATTCACCCAGAAAGAGGGATATGAAATATTTACCACAACATAACATTTTCATGCTCTCTATTGAGGTTTGCTTGCATTGTGTTTCCTTTCTCTGATTTTCTTTTTTTTTCTTGGAGATAGGATTTTTCTTGCACAACTTGTCAAGTATTTCAACATTATTATCATGTTGTGCCATCTAGGGGAGGGGAGGGGCCTGGGGGTAAAATGTGTAATGGAGAGCTTTGCAAAGATCAATGCTGGGGAACTACCCATACATATGTTATATAAATAAAAAGCTTTAATAAAAAAATAAAAATAAAATGACGAGGAAAATACATGATCTTCAGAAATCATGAAAAACTTGAATTTCTAGGAGGAAATAAAAAGGGCACCATTTTACAGAACAAAAGGATCTACAAAATACAGGCCATCTGTTTTGGAGAATGTGTTAAGGCTACTCATGAAATATTTTTCTGTGTATGATCACATCTACAATGAAATATTACATATTTTGTAGTAATTATAAAATCAGTAATTATAAAAAACAGTATTATAAAATTCATTTTAAAAGTTTAATTAATTGAATAAGATATATCTGACCACTCCTGCATTCATTATATAGGACTTATTGGAGATAAAAAGAGGAAGATCAGTGTTGATGGAGTTCATTTAATCAACAATTTGAAATGCCATCACAAGCAAGCCCTCAGTTTAAAGTTTTACTACTGTTAACTTTCTGACAAAATCAGTTATCAAAGCTGGTTTGTTAAAAATAAGGCAAGACTGAGAAACAAAAACTGAACTTCATTTGATGGGGGGAAAGCACTCAGTGATATAGTTGATATCACTTTATTGCTTTTTCTAAGCAATTACATGGGTAATATGTTCCAACATTAGGTCTAAGGACCATAGTTTCAATTAAATTCTTGTAGTGTTGCAGGGGTTACAGCTAGAATTGAACATTGAATCCTTGGGAGGATCTTTCCTTTATATAAATGTAATTTGATTGGCTCATGCTGATCTTGGAATAATGCTGCAAATAAACTCCAGTATTCTTTCAGAATCCACAAGGTTAGAAGACATAAAGGAAGGTACCAAGAAGGAAAATGTTCATTTTAATTCTGGAACAGGAAAGAAAGTAACATTCATGAAAACAAACATCTTCAGAAGAAGCTATGACCTTTATTTCAGATGGATGTCATAAGATCCATCAGAGATTAACTCCAGTAGTTTCAATTGGCCATTGGATGTCACTATTGTCCTCCAGAGGTTCAGATATCTAAGTGCATTTTAACTGGGGAAGAGAGGAGATTTACCTATGTTCACAAATCAATGTAGTAAAAAAAGAGATTTCCAGTCTTTTGGAGATGCTTTCAAAAGGATCTGTTGATTTTTTAACTTCTCTCTTCCACATCTTTCCTATCCCCTTTTCTTCCTATTCAATTTTACTACATCTAAAGCAAATCTAATATAAGATGGCACTTTATCAAAAACAAGACAATTTTAATTTAGTTTTGGCATTTTCTTGACAACTTATTGAAATAACTAAAGATAAGCTGGATCAACAAAACCAGGGATTGGAAATCACTGAAATAGGAATATAGCACAACAAATTTTCAAGCCAAAAATTTTTCCATGGCAAAGGAAGGTTTCCTTATGATGGGAGAAATCCTAGGCTGACTGACTGCCATCTGCTTGATATGGAGTGGCAGGGAAAACAATTATATATATATGCATGTATATATATATATGTATATATGTATGTATATATATGTATACATATGTATGTATATATGTATACATACATACATACATACATGTGTCAGAACAGGAAGGACAAAGATGTGATCATATCATAAATAAAGCATTCAGCACTTTGGATGGATTCCATGTGGAAAATTTACAGAAAGTCTTGGGAAAGAGATGAATAGGCAACATGAATTAGTTATGTTCTGCATCAATATAGCAAATAACAATAGCAATGAGATTACATAATCATTTGAGGTTTTTTAGTATATATCATAATATTTTTTCATTATTCTGTATTTTTTCAGTTACAGAATGCTAATACTACTAAGTATAATGATATGGGGGTTTACACGACCTTTCTTAGAGTACAAAGGAGAAGTTATGATTGTTGCTTTTCTTAAACATTAAATGAAGGCGTGAAAGCCTCTTCAAATGGAAATATCAGAGTCAAGAAACTACACTGTTGTGAAGCAATCATTCCTAGTCACTAACACATAACTTTAATTCAGGACTTTTTAGATCTGCTTCAGAAAAAGTAAAAGAAGTATAAAGATAGTGACACAGATTAAAGATGAATATTCATGCATATAGCCCCTGAACCAAAGGAATTCTAACCACCCCTGTGTTGGGGCCTGGATGTGACTGGAATGTTAAAAGGTGTGTGGGGTTTACTCACTTTTAATTTAAGCATTTTAACTTTATCAGTATAAGTCTCCACAGGTCCTTAATAGCACAGGGGGACTGAGAAAGGTTTAATTGTGTAAACATAGCTGGATGTGAGTAATAAAACTATATACCTATGAGATATCATTTATTATGTGTAATTTTCCATATACAAATCAATCAAAGTTGAGACTAAGGAAAACAATAAAATAAACAGACCACATGCGTTTCTGTGGTAATCTTCTATAAGGGAATATATTAACCAAATTACTTCATTATACTATCAAAAAACTCTTTAATCAACTTTGAGTTTTTTGTCTATATTCCAAAAATCTGCGTGTTTAATCATTAAGCAGGATCCAATTGAGTTTAAGATCAGGGTAGTACATTATTTATGGGAATAGAGAAGGAAGAATAAATGGGTTTGTAAAAATTGTAGTATCTATAGGTGATTAGATAGGAAAGTCAATTCAGGTTAATATAGAGTAGAATTGCGCAGAAAGTTAGAAAGTCTGTGATAAGCATGAAGACAATAGGGGATCTGAGACGCAAAAAGTCAAAATGAGGCGAAAAGGAGAGTCTGCCAATAAATATTTAAATACTTTTTTTGCATAAAATAAGTTTAATGTGTCCATTTGTAAGAATGCATTATGTTCCGGGGATGGAATCAAAATGGTGGACTGAATGCAGAAAGCTACTCCAAATCTCTCAGTTTCCCTCTAAAACCAAATGAACCAAACTCTGAACAGAGTCTGATGAAATGAAACTAATCTCCAGCTCAAGACAGATTGAAAAATTTTCTTCATAGTCCATCAAAAATATACAAAAAACGACCATATATTAGGCCATAAAAACCTCAAAATCAAATGCAGAATGGCAGAAATAGTAAATGCATTTTTTCAAATCATGATGAAACAAAAAGTACATGCAATAAAAGACCAGGAGAAAATAGACCAAAAATTAATTGGAAGCTAAATAAACGACAAACCATAAGCATAATCCATAATTTCATCCAAGAGAATGACAATAATGAGACAAAATACCAAAATTTGTGGGATGCAGGCAAAGCAGTTATTAGCGGAAATGTTTTATGTCTTGATGCTTACTTGCATAAAATGGAGAAAGATCAATGAATTGGGCTTACAAATACAAAAGATAGAAAAAGAACAAATTAAAAAATCCCAATTAAATATGAATTTTTTGATAATAAATTCTGAAAATAAAAGGGGAGATTAACAAAACTGAAAATAAGAAAACTATTGATTTAATAAATAAAACTGAGTTGGTTTTGTGAAAAACTAACAAAATAGATAAATTTGATTAGAAAAAAGGAAAGAAAAAAATCAAATTGTTAGTATCAAAAATGAAAAGGCAAAATTTTCTACCAATGAAGAAACTGAAGCAATAATTAGGAGTTATTTTGCCCAATTGTACTACTAATGTCATTGAAATGGAGGAATACCTACAAAAATATAGATTGCCCGGATTAACAGAAGAGGAAATCAATTACTTAAATATTCTCATTTTAGAAAAACAAATAAAACAAGCTATTAATCAACTCCCTAAGAAAAAATTTCCAAGGCCAAATGGATCTACATGTGAATTCTGCCAAACATTTAAAAAACAATTAATTCAAATACTATGCAAAATATTTGAAAAAATAGAGAAAGAAGCATTACTACCAAATTCATTTTATAACAGAGATATGGTACTGTTACCTAAACGAGGTAGGATGAAATGAGAGAAAGAAAATTAAAGACCAATTTCTCTAATGAATATTGAAGGAAAAATATTAAATAAAATCTTAATAAAGAGATCACAGAAAGTCATCCCCAAGATAGTATACTATGAACAAGTAGGATTTATACCAAGAATACAGGGCTGGTTCAATATTAGCATACTTGACTATCAATAACTAAACTAACAAACACCATATGATTATGTCAATAGATGCACAAAAAACATTTGATAAAATCCAATACCCATTCCTATTAAAAACAGGAGAGAGTATAAGAAAAATTGAGTTTACTTAAAATGATGAGTAGCATCTATTTAAAACCATCAGCAAGTATCATACATAATGGAGACAAAGTAGAACCGTTCCCAATAAGATCAGAGGTTTAACCCTAAATGTCCACTATCACCATTACTATTCAATATTTTGTAAGAATATTTAGCTTTGGGAAAAAGAGATTAAGTGAATTAGAGTAGGTAATGAGGAAACCAAATTATCACTCTTTGTAGATAATATGATGATATACTTAGAGAACCCTAGATAATCAACTAAAAATGACTAGAAACAATTTACAACTTTAGCAAGTTTCAGGATACAAAATAAATCCACATAAATCATCAACATTTTATTTATTACCAACAAAGTCCAACAGAAAGAGATACAATAACTGTCAATAATGTAAAATATTTGGGAGTCTATCTCTCAAAGCAAAGTGAGGAAATATATGAACACAACTCCAATACAATTTTCACATAAATAAATTCAGATGTAATGAATTGGAAAAATATCAAGTGCTCATGGGTAGGCTGAGCAAATATAACAAAAATGACAATACTACCTAACTTAATCTACCGATTCAGTACCATACCAATGACCCAAGAAATTATTTTACAGATCTAGAAGAAAACAATAACAAAGTTCATCTGGAAGAAATAAAGGTCAAGAATTTCAAGGGAATTAAAGAAAAGAAAATGCCAGTGGAATTGGCCTTGCTGTGCCAGACCTAAAACTATAATATCAAGCAGCGGTCATCAAAACCATTTGGTACTGTTTAAAAAACAGAATAGTTGATCAGTGAAATAGATTAAGTTCACAGAACAAAACAGTCAATACTTATAGAAATCAGGTTCTTGACAAACTAAAAGACCTTAGTTTTTTCGATAAGAATTCATTATTTCACAACTGCTGGAAAATTGGAAACTAGTACTGTAGAAACTAGTTATCGACCCACCATTAACACCATATACCTAGATAAGGTCAAAATGGATTAATGATTTAGACATAAATAGTGATACTATAAACAAATTAGAAGAACATAGAATAGTTTACCTCTCAGTTCTATAAAGAAGGAAGAAGAATTTGTGGCCAAAGAAGAACTACAGTTCATTATTGAACACAAAATAGATAATTTTGATTATATTAGATTAATATTTTTGTATAAACAAAACTAATGCAGACAAGATTAGAAGGGAAGCAATAACCTGGGAAAACATTTTTACATTAAAGGGTTCTGATAAAGGCCTTACATCTAAAATATAGAGAGAATTGACTGAAATTTATAAGAATTCAAGCACTTCTCCAATTGATACATGGTCAAAGTATATGAACAGAAAATTTTCAGATGAAATTGAAACCATTTCTAATCATATAAAAAGGTACTTTAAATCACTATTGAAAAGAAAAATACAAATTAAGTTAACTCTGAGGTACTACTACACAGTCCAACAGAAAGTGACACAAAGAGAAATTCCTTTTAAATAACTCTCAAAAATGTAAAATATTTGGGAGTTTATCTGCCAAGACAAAGTTAGGAACAATAAGAACACAATTATAAAACACTTTCCACGCAAATAAATTCAGATCTAATCGAATGGAAAATTATCAAGTGCTTATGGTAGGTCAAGCAAATATAACAAAATGATAATACTATCTAAATTAATTTACTGAATCAGTGCCATACCAATTAAAGTCTCAGATTGTCTAAGATGACAGGAAAAGATAATGATGAATGTTGAAGGGGATGTGGAAAAACTGGGACACTAATTCATTGTTGGTGGAATTGTGAACTAATCCATTCATTCTGGAGAGCAATATGGAATTATGTCTAAAAGGCTATCAAAATGTGCATAACCTTTGATCCAGTAATGTTTCTACTGGGCTTATAACCCAAAGAGTTCTTAAGGGAGAGAAAGTGTCCCATATGTGTAAACATTTCTGTGACAACCTTTTTTGTAGTAGCAAGGAACTGGAAATTGAGTGTGTGCCCATCAGTTGGAGAATGGCTGAATAAATTATGGTACATGTATGTTATGGAAAATTACTGTTTTATAAGTAATGATCAGCAGGATGGTTTCAGAGAGGCTTGTAGAGACTTACATGAACTGATTCTAAGTGAAATGAGCATAATCAGGAGATCATTGTACATGACAAAAACAAGATTAGTTGATGATCAATTCATATGGACGTGGCTCTTTACAACAAAGAGAAATTCAGGACAATTCCAATGATCTTGTGATAAAGAGAGCCATCTACACACAGAGAGGGAACTGAGTATGGATCACAACATACCATCTTCCTTCTTTTTGTTGGTATTTGCTTGCATTTTATTTTCTTTCTCTTTATTTTTCCCTTTTGATGTGATTCTTCTTGTGAAGGAAGATAATTTTAAAAATATGTCTGCATATATTATATTTAACATATAATTTACTATGTTTAACATTTATTGAATTACTTGACATCTCAGTTAATGGGATGGTGAGAAGGGCAGAAATTGGAACACAAGTGTGTTTGTGTTGCAAGTGTGAATGTTGAAAAATTATCCATGCATATGTTTTAAAATTAATAAGCTTTAAGAAAAAAATGATAGACTGAAAAAAAATTAAAAAGGTCAATCTCCTGGGGTGAAAAGTGTGTTCAGCCCAGCTTAGACAGATTCTGGGGAAGCTGGTGAGAATCTGGGAAAGACAGTAAATGAGCAATTGAGACTCTATGTTCTGGCTCAGTAGAGAAGTAGATCAATGGGGCACCATGTAGTACCAGTTCTGAAGACAAACTGTGGGAAAACAGGCTATTTCTTGAAAAGAGCAGGCAAAGCTACTCTTTGCAAACAGAAAGTGAACTTGTGCTCAAAGCAAAGGCTCAGAGCTCTGCAGAAAGCTTGGGATAGCACCCCCTTTACCTCAGTAGTAGAGCTGAAGCATAAAATTAAAAAAGAAGAAACATCAAAAGAAAATGAACAAAAATGAGTAAGAAAAAGAAAAGAACATTCACCATAGACAGTTATCATGCTCTCAGTAAAATCAAAACACCAAATCAGACGAGGACAAAATGTAAATACTTTAAATACTTTAAAGTAAAATACTTTAAAAGGCAAATAAAAGAAACAGAAGAAAAATGAAAAAAGAAATGAGAGGTATGTTAGAGAGAATCAAGAATTTGGAAAATAAAGGAAAAAACGTTTCAAGAAAACAATTACTTAAGCAATCAGTAGAACAAACCAAATAGAAAAAGAGATACAAAAGATAACTGAAGAAATCACACAATAAAAACTAAAACAGGGCAAATGAAAGCTAATGTCTCTATGAGACATGAAAAATCAGTCTAACAAACTAAAAAGAATGGAAGAAAATGTGAATAAATCATTAGAAAAATGTCCAAACTGGAAAGTAAATCCAGAAGAGACAAATTAAAAAATATTATTGTGGTAGAATAGTAAAATACTCAAAATGGAAAATAAAGTCAGAAGAGACAATTTAAAAATTCTTATTCTGATAGAGGGCCATGACCAAAAAAAAAAAAATAACCTAGATAGCATTCTTTAAGAGACCATAAAGGAAAACTGCCCTGATATTCTAGAAACAGAGGAGGAAATTCTCATTGAAAGAATCCATAACCTTTGATAAGAGTCCCAGAAAGAAAACCTCAAGAAACATTGTTGCAAAACTCCAGAACTAAAATCTAAAGGAAAAAATACTGCAATCTGCCAGACAAAAATAACTCAAATATGAAGGAGCAACACTCAGGGTTACTCAGGATCTGTAAATTTCTACAATAAAGAATTGGAAGAATTAAAGCTAAGAATTAACTACTCAACAAGACTGAGCATCATCTTTAGGGAAGGCAATGGATCTTCAATGTAATAAAAGAATTTTGATCATTTCTATTGAAAAAAATAACACAACCAAAAGGAACATTTAATTTACAAATAAAGAATTCAAGAGATATATAGAAAGTAAACATGGGGACAATATGTATTATTTAAAGATTAAATATTTTAAATTTCTAGATGGGAAAAGAATATCTGTAACTCTTTAGAACTATATCTGTTACTTGGCCAGAAAGAGGTGGGAATCAACTGGACTGAGGATATGGTTGTGAAAGGATTCTGATTTATAATATCAAAGAAAAAGACATTAAGGTGTGGGAAAAATCTTCATTAGAAAACAAGACAAATTAGTGTACAAGAAAAAGTGCATAAGACCTGTTACAATTGAGGATGGGAATGAGCTTGATCTCATAAGGTTTGGCTCAAAGGGGAAATAACTTAATCATGCAGTTCAGTATAGAAAATTTTGTAACCCTATAAAGAAGTAGGGGGAGAAAGAGAAACAAAAAGGAAGGGGTGGGTAGAAAAGAGGGCAGAAAAACCACGGGAAAAAAGAGGTAAGGGGGGGAAGATAAAAAGTAAGGTTGTGGGTGAGGCGGGTTAAAAAAAAAAGACTACCGGGGGCAGAGCCAAGATGGCGGAGTGAAAAGGTGACTTTCTGCCTCTCCTCCAATCTTCTCTCAAATCAACAATAAAATAAGCCTCTGAACTGATCTTGAAGTCAACGAACTCAGAAATATTTGGGCACAGCTCT
>JAJPUD010034799.1:0-10645 GCA_023553655.1 Myrmecobius fasciatus | reverse complement strand
ATACAGCCATTCTGGAGAACAATTTGGAGCTATGCTCAAAAAGTTATCAAATTGTGCATACCCTTTCACCCAGCAGCATTTCTATTTGGCTTATATCCCAAAGAAATCATAAAGAAAGGAAAAGGCCCCACATGTGCAAGAATGTTTGTGGCAGCCCTTTTTGTAGTGGCTAGAAACTGGAAATTGAATAGATGCCCTTCAATTGGAGAATGGCTGAATAAATTATGGTATATGAATATTATGGAATATTATTGTTCTGTAAGAAATGACCAGCAAGATGATTTCAGAGAGGCCTGGAGAGACTTACATGAACTGATGCTGAGTGAAATGAGCAGAACCAGGACATCATTATACATGGCAACAACAGTACTATATGACAATTAATTCTGATTGACATGGCTCTCTTCGACAATGATATCTTTCAAACCACCTCCAATTGTTCACTGAAGAAAGCCATATACACCCAGAGAGAGGGATGCGAAATGTGGACCACAACATAACATTCTCATACTCCTTGATTGATGTTTGCTTGCATTGTGTTTCCTTTATCTGATATATTGTTTTTGTAGATAAGATTTTTCTTGCACAACAATGATAAGTTTGGAAAAATGTATACATATATTCGATTTGCCAATATTTTAACATAAGTAACATGTAGTGGATATCCTGCCGTCTAGGGAAGGGGTGGGAAAGTTGGGGGGAAAATTTGTAACGGAAAGCTATGTAAGGGTTATTGTTGAAGAATTACCCACACATATGTTATGCAAATAAAATAAAATTTAAAAAAAAAAAAGAAAATAGAGCTAACAGTGGTATTGCTGGGTCAAAGGCAGTTAAGCAACTGGTTAGGCATAATTCCAGATTTTTGTTCCAAAAATTATTGGATCAGTTCAAAATTCCACCAACAATGAATTTGTGTCCCAATTTGTCTACCTTTCCTCCAATATATGGTACTTTCCCCTTCAATCATTTTAAACAATCTCAGTAGATTCCAAGGAAACCATAAAGGAGTGAAAAGGACCCACAAATACAAAAATATTTGTAGCTGATCTTTTTATGGTAACAAGGAATTGGATATTAAGTAGATCCCATCAACTGGGGATTGGCTGAATTGTAGTATATGAAGGTAATAGAATATTATTGTTCTAGAAGGTCCTGGAAAGATATATATGAACTGATGCTGAGTGAAATAAGCAGAACAAGGGATGCATTATACACAATCACACCATGAATGTGTGATGATTAATTGTGAATGACTTGATTCTTCTCAGTGCTAAAGTGATCCAAGGCATTCCAAATAAACTTTAATCAGAAAACACCATTTGCATCCAGAAAAAGAATTGTGGAGAAAAAATGTAAATCAACACATGTTTTGTTCACTTCTTTGTTGTTTTTTTATTTTTTCTCATGGTTTTTCCTTTTGTTCTGACTTTTCTCTCCCAACATGATTCATAAAGAAATGAATATTTTAAAAAAATAAATTAAATTAAAAATTTAAAAATCTCAATGAAGGGCCTAAACTAATTGAAAAATTGTTTGACAGATGTGTATGTATGTATATATAGATAGATAGATAGATAAATAGATAGATAGATGGATACCTATAGATATAGATATAGACATAGACATAGATATAGATATATTAAGACATAAGCATATTTTTGATGTGAAAAAGAGATAAAGAAGTACAAAAGGAAATAAAGAAAAAAAATGGATGCTAATAGAAATGGGGGCAGTGAGAAAAAGGAAAAAAAATAGAATAGAGTTAGAAGAAAAAATAAAGTATAATAGCAGAGAAAGTGTAGGAGAAATGATGAAGAGTATATGAAGAATATCAGTGATAAATTGCAAATTAATCACAAGAACGCAGAAAGATGGTTATTTTTAAAAGTGACAATATTTTTTTAATTAAGATAAAAAAATGATAATGTGGGCACTTTTGTTGACATTTTGTAATTATTATTTTTTGTTTGTTTTAGATCTGTCAACTAGTTTGTAAATTCCTTACCAGTAAGAATAATTAATTAAAAATTACATTCATTTATGCATTTTCCATTTGTAACTACTAAGCTCCTGAAACACACAAACAACTGTACTAGATTTTGCAAAATTATGAAGACAATGAAGGCTTTTCCCTTGCCCTTATGAAGGGGTATCTTAATCTCAAATCCCGAAAGGCTGTACATGCTATTTTCCCCATATCTCCACAACTGATGGCTGAATGATTAGTATGTCTGCTCAAAAAATAAGTGAAGTTGAGCATTACTAAATTTAATCACAAATGACAGCATCTACTTAAGGCTTTTTTTTTTTTTCAAAAGGAATTGAAAACCTACAATTAAGACTGGAATTAAAAAGAATAATATTTTAGCTAATTTAACCAAGGGTTAAACCAAAACAAATGAACGATTTATGATGACGAACTTCATCTTTATATGAGATTTAATGAATTAGAGATAAAATAATTACTAAATCTTATAAAACAGTCACATTTTCAAGGGATTTTGACAATATTGGTTTATATAGTTAAAATAACATGAAGCACATAATGTTCAGTGTGTCAGGCTAGTGACTTTATGACTGATGGTAGCTTTTAAAAAATGAATAATTACTCTTTTAAGAGTTGAGGAAATAGACTGTAGCAAATACATATGAAATAGGGGAGTACCTTGTCCATTATCAATACATTCAGTATATGACCTTAATCTGATTCTAGCCTCATTTTTCCCTACTAATTTCCCCCATGAGGGTTTTACTTATTTTATTTTATTTATATTTATATATAATTCATAATGTACATATTTTATGTAAATATACATTATATAATTTATATGTATATATGCATATATATATATAATATTTATATCTGACAAACCTTTAGCTATACATAATGTATTAGGTATCTTTCCATATGATGAGTCTTCTTCTTTATATGGAGGTCAGCCTGATTCTTTTTTTTTTTTACATGCTTATCTCAAAGGTTTATTACTTTTTTAAAAAAAGCTTTCTATTTGTAAAACATATATATGGGTAATTTTTCAACACTGAACCTTGCAGAGCTCTTTGTTACAAATTTTTCCAACCTTTCCCCCACCTCCTACCCTAGGTGGCAGGAAGTCTAATACATGTTAATTATGTTAAAATATTTGATAAATTGAATATGGGTATACATATTTATACAGTTATCCTCCTGTACAAGAAAAATTCTATCTACAAGAAAAGAAAAAAAAACCTGAGAAGGAAAACATAATGCAAGTAAACATAAATAGAGAGTGTGAAAATGCTATGCTGTGATCCACACTCAGATCCCACAGGCCTCTCTCTGGGTGTATATGGCTTTCTTCATCCCTGAACAACTGGAACTGGATTGAAATATGTCATTATTGAAGAGAACCATGTCCATAAGAATTGATCACCATATACTCCTATTATTGCCATTTATAATGATCTCCTGGTTCTGTTCATTTTACTTAGCATCAATTCATGCAAGTCTCTCCAGGCCTCTCTGAAATCATCCTGCTGGTCATTTCTTATAGAACTATAATATTCCATGATATTCATATACTACAGTTTATTTAGCTGTTCTCCAATTGATGGGCATCCATTCAGTTTCCACTTTCTAGCCACCACAAGAATGTAGATTGCCCAGGTTAACAGAAGAGGAAATAAATTATTTTCATAGCCCTATTTTAGAAAAACAAATAGAACAAGCTATTAATCAACTACCTAATAAAATATCTCTAAGGCCAGATGGATTTACATGTGAATTCTCTCCTAGAGAACCCTAGAGATTCAACCGAAAAAATACCAGAAACAATTCACAACTTTAGCAAAGTTGCAGGATACCAAATAAATCCACATAAATCATTAGCATTTTTATATATTACCAACAAAGTTCAGCAGCAAAAGATACATAAAGAAATTCCATACCACTTCCTACATATATGTTTAGTATTGATTTTGCTTCATTAGCTATGGTACCTTTTAGTAAAGTATAGTTTCCTTCCTTATTTCTTTTAATTAGACCTATCTTTGTTTTTACTTGATCTGAGATCAAGATTGCTACCCCTGATTTTTTTGTTGTTCACCTGAAGCATAATAAGTTCTGCTCTGGCCCTTTACCTTCATTCTGTATATATCTCTATGCTTTAGATGTGTTTCTTCTAAACAAAATATTATAGGATTCTGGCTTTTAAACCAGTCCGCTATCACCTTCTCTTTCATGGGAGAGTTCATTCCATTCATAGTTAAAATAACTTACTTTGTATTTCCTGCCATTTTATTTGCCCAAAGTTATGTTTTCCTCTTTCCTTTCTCCTTTCTCCCTTCCCCCCTCCCCAGTATTTTTCTTTTGATGGCCACCTCCCCCAAACAGTCCTACCTATTTTAGAGGCCTTACCCCTTTTTGTTACATCTTTTCCCTCAATCTTCTATTTTCCCTTCTATTTGTCTTTCCCTTTCATTTCCTCCTTTCCCTTCCACTTTCCTATAAGGAGGGACAAATTTCTCTGTGGAATCAAATGTGTCTAATATTCTCATTTTGAGCCCAATCTGATGACAGTAAGATTCACACAATGCTCATCCCCCTCCCTTCTTTCCCTCAAATATATTAGGTTTTCTTTGCCTATATATGATATTTTACCTTATTTTTAACCTCTTTTTTAACCTTATTTTCCCTCATTTTTTTTCCTCTTTTCCCAGTATGATACCCATTCAAGCTCTAGTTTCTTTTTCATATTATTAAAGTAAAATCAAATTATACCCCATTCCTTAAGTATACCCATAATAGAAATGTTGTTCTCAAGATTTTTTTTTCTTTTTACCTTTTTATGCTTCTCTTGAGTTCTGTGTTGTTTTTTTTTTCTTCAGATTGGTCTTTTCATTAGAAATAGGTGAAATTCACCTATATCTTTAAATATCTGTCTTCTTCCTTGGAAGATAATGCTTATTCTAGGTGGATAACTTACTCTTGACTGTAAGCCAAGTTCCTTTGCCTTTTGGAATATCAAATTGCAGGCCCTTTGATCCTTTAATGTGGAAGCTGACATATCCTGGGTGATTCTAATTATAGTTCCTCAGTATTTGAATTGTTTCTTTCTAGCTGCTTGCAATATCTTTTCCTTGGTGCAATAATCCTGAAATTTAGCCACAATATTCTTTGGGGATTTAAATTTAGGGTCTCTTTCGGAGGTGATTGATGAATTCTTTCAATGACGATTTTACTGTCTGATTCTAAAACATCCCAGCAGTTTTTTGTTTTTTTTTCATGACTTCCTGGAAGATAGTATTTAGGTTCTTTTTATCATCATGGATTTCAGGAAGTCCAAAAATCCTTAGATTTTCTCTTTTACTTCTATTTTGCAAGTCAGTTGTTTTTCCTAAGAGATATTTCATATTTTCTTCTATCTTTCATTTTTTTTGGTTGACTGATTCTTGATGAATATTGATTTATTCACTTCCAATTATTCAATTCTAATTTTTAATGTATTATTTTCTTCAGTTACCTTTTATTACCTCCTTTTGTAATTAATCAATTGAATTTTTTTTGCTCATTGAATGCTTTTTCCTTTTCACTAATTTTGTTTTTCAGTGAATTGTTGTCTTTTTCCATTTCACCAATTTTGTTTTTCAGTGAATTAGTGTCTTGGTATCTTTTTTCATATCTACTTTTTCCATTTTTTTCTTGCAATGATCTTATTTCATTTCCCCATTTTTCTTCTAACACTCTTTTGAGATTCTTTATGCATTCTTCCAGGAAAGCCTTGTGAAATAGGAACCACATCGTTTCTCCCTTTTTGGCTTCCTCTGGAGTTGCTTTACCTTTATGAACCTGAGGATCTGAAGTATGTTCTTCCTGATCTCCATAAAAGCTGTCTATGTTGAGAGTTCTTTTTTTTGTTTTTTATTCATTTTTAAAAGTTTGAGGTCTATTTAAACAGAGGAGTGACAGCTGCTTTAATTTGCCCTGGGGCAGTTCTGCTGATTGACTTTTGATGCTGGGCTATGGAAAATAGGTCCAGTGTTCTCAGTGGTTTACAAACTACCTTTGATAAAAGGTAGATCTACCAAAGTACCTCCCCACAACTAGGTTAGAGTGTCTCAAAAGGCTAAGAGAAACTCCCCAGGTGCTTAGAAACTGCCATGCTGAGTCTGGGGCAAGCTTCCTGCCCTGTCTTCTAGAGCTGCTTTCTGAGCTTGGCAAACTGACCCCCCCTGATTGAAACAAAACTGTTCTGAAGCTCTTCCAAGTTAACTTCTTCTGGGAATGTGTTGTACTCCTGATATTTGGGGGTTCTTTGACTCCAGAACCAATTTAAAAGCTTAATCTGCTGTTGGGTTGAGAGAAGGTCAGAGGAGGTCACAGAGAGTCATGTCTGCACTCTGCTATCTTGACTCTCCCCTTAGCATCTAAATACCTAAAGGAGAAGTTAGGATATCTGCAAGATGAAATAAATAGCAAAACTATAATACTGGGGATTCTCAAACTTGCTCTCTCAGAAATAGATAAATAGAACCACAAAATAAATAAGAAAGAAGTTAAGGAAGTAAATAGAATACTAGAAAACTTAGATATGGTAGATCTTTGGAGAAAATTGTATTGAGACAGAAAGGAGTACACTTTCTTCTCAGCAGTTCATGCAACCTGTACAAAAATTGATCATGTATTAGGGAATAGAGATCTCAAAATCAAATGCATAAAGGCAGAAAAAATAAATGCATTTTTTAAGATTACAATGCAATAAAAATTACATTCAATAAAAGGCCAGTGGAAAATAGAACAAAAAGAAATTGGAAACTAAATAAACTAATCTTAAATAATGAATGGGTGAAACCAGCAAGCCATAGACACAATCAATAATTTCATCTAAGAGAATGACAATAAGAAGACAACATAGATGAAATTGTGGGATGGAGCCAATGCAGTAATAAAGGGAAATTTTCTATCTCTAGAAGAGTTCTTGCATAAAATGAAGAAATGGAAGATCAAAGAATTGGGCTTAAAACTAAAAAGCTAAAAAAAAAGCAAATTAAAAACCCTCAGTCAAATACCAAACTTGAAATTCGAAAAATAAAAGGGGAGATTAATAAAATTGAAAATAAAAAGCTGTGGAATTAATAAATAAAACTGAATTGGTTTCATGAAAAAATCATGAAAATAGATTAACTTTTATTTAATTAAAAAAAAGGAAAGAGGATAATCAAATTGTTAGTCTCAAAAATGAAAAGGGAGAACTTTCCAACAAAGAAGAGAAAATTATAGCAATAATTAGGAGTTGTTTTGACCAATTTTATGCCAATAAATTTGACAATCTAAATGAAATGGAGGAATACCTACAAAAATAGAGAATGCCAAAATTAACAGAAAAAAGTGCATTACTTCCATAGTCCCATTTTAGAAAAAGAAATAGCACAAGCAATTAATAATCTCCTTAAGAAAAAAATATCCAGGGTAAGATAGACTTACATGTGAATTCTACCAAACATTTAAAGAACAATTGCTCCATTACAATACAAATTTTCTTGAAAAAATCAGGAAAGAATGATTTATTCCAAATTTCTTTTATGATAAAGACATGGTCCTTAACCAGATAGGATGAAAACAGAGGAAAACAATTATAATTTAAAATTATAAATTAAAATTATACACCAATTATCACAAATGAATATAGATGGAAAAATTTTAAATAAAATATTAGCAAAATAATTAAAGAAAGTAATTCCCAGGATAATATACCATAACCAAGTAGGATTTATTCCAGAAATGGAGGGCTGGTTCAATATCAGGAAAGCTATTACTATAGTTGAGCATATCAATAACCAAACTAACAAAAATTATATGGTTATTTCAATAGATGCAGAATAATCATTTGATAAAATCCAACACCCATTACTATTAAAAACACTAGAGAGTTTAGAAATAAATGGAGTTTTCTTTAAAAAAATCAGTAGCCTTTATTTAAAACCATCAGCAAGCACCATATTTAATAGGGATAAATTAGAACCATTCCTAATAAGATCAGGGGGAAACAAGATTGCTCACATCACCATTACTATTCAGTATTGTATTAGAAATGTTAGCTTTAGCCATAAGAGAAGAAAAAGAGATTAAAGGAATTAGAGTAGGTAATGAGGAAACCAAATCATCACTCTTTGCAGATGATATGATGGTATACATGGAGAATCCTGGAGAATCAACTAAAAACTATTAGAAAGAATCCACAACTTTATTTTTTTTATTAAAAGTTTTTATTTACAAAACATATGCATGGGTAAGTATTGGCTAAGAAAGAGTATTGCCATTCAGTGGAATGGATTAGGTCCACAGGACAAAATAGTCAATGACTATAGTAATCTGTTTTTTGAGAAACTCAAAGACCCTGGCTTTTGGTATAAGAATTCATTATTTGACAAAAACTTCTGATAAAACTGTTAATTAGTATGTCAGAAACAGGTATTGACTGACACCTAACACCTATATCAAGATAAGGTCACAATGATCCATGATCTAGATATAAAGAATGATGTCATAAACGAAGTAGAAGAACAAGGGATAGTTTACCTCTCAGACCTTGGAAGAGGAAGAAATTTCTAAAATATATAATGAAATGATCCAAATTTATAAGAATTCAAGCCATTCTTCAGTTGATAAATGGTGAAAGAATAAGAACAAATGATTTTCAGATGAAGAAATTGAAGACATCTCTAGTCATATGAATTGGTGTTCTAAATCATTTTGTTCAGAGAAATGCAAATTAAGACAATTCTGAGATACCATTAAACACTTCTTGATTGGCTAAGATGACAGGAAAAAACAATGATGAATGTTGGAGGGGATGTGATAAAAGTTGGACACTAATAAATTATTGGTTTAATTGTGAACTGATCCAACTATTCTGAAGAGCAATTTGGAACTATGCCCATACAGTTATCAAACTGTGCTTACCCTTTGACCCATCAGGTTTTCTACTGGCTTTATATCCCAAAGGGATATTATAGGAGGGAAAGGGACCCATATGTATACAAATATTTTGGCAGCCCTTTTTGAAGTGGCAAGAAACTAGAAAACTGAAAGGTTGGAAACTGATTGAATAAATTATGGTTTATGAATGCTATGGAATATTATTGTTCTATAAGAAATAATAAACAAGATGATTTTAGAGAGGCCTGGATAGACTGGCATGAACTGATGCTAAGTGAAATGAGCAGAACTAGGAGATCATTGTACATGGCAATAGTAATATGATACATTGATCAATTCTGATGTACTTAGTTCTCTTCAACAATGAGATCTTTCAGACTAGTTTCAATGGTGTTTTCATCAAAAGAGTCATCTACACCCAGAGAGAGGACTATCGAAACTGAGTATGGTTCACAAAATAGCATTCTCACTCTTTTTGTTGTTGTTTGCTTGCATTTTATTTTCTTCTTCATTTTCTTTTCTGATTTGATTTAACTTTTTGTAAAGGAAAATACTTGTGTAAATATGCGCGCATATATTGAGTTTAGCATATATTTCTAGCAAGTTTAACTTATATTTCACTACTTGCCATCTTGGGGAGGGATGTGGGAGAAAGGGGGGAAAACTGGAACATAAGGTTTTGCAAGGGCTAATGTTGCATAATTATCTTTGCATATTTTTTTAAAAATAAAAAAGCTTAAAAAAGAAGTAGGAAATGAATAGAGCTTCTGAGGAAATAGGGTTTCTCAAAGGTGGAGGTAAGAATGGAATGTTTTTCTGGCAAGGGATCCATCTATGCAAAATCCTGGGGACAGCAATAGAAAAATGCTATTTTGACTAAACTGTGGAAGGGGTGATATGTGAGAATAATGTATAATTTATATAGAAGTATATGTGCGATACATTGGGAAGGACTCTCATCATTGAAAGAGTTCGTATTTGAAACTTCAGATAAATCAGTGACTTTTATTGAGCAGCCTTTGTTTTAGGTATACCAATTCAGTTTGTTATTTTTAAGATCAAATAAAAAGAAAATTGAGGCAAGAACAATTGAAAAACTCTCTTAATAGCCTAAGTGAGAGATGATAAGAGACTGAAGTAGGATGGTAGCTATGTGCCTGGAGGGAAGAGAAGAGATTCAAGAGAGTTGCTGGAAATAAAATTAATTAGATTTGGAAAAATTTTGGCTATGAAGGGAGTTTCAGAATGAAGAAATAAGGAGGATTCCCAGGTTCTAAACAAGGCAATCTAGAAATACATTGATATTCTTGACAGATACAATGACAAATTTTTTAAGTTTTTGTTTAAGACTTCCAAGAGTAGAACCAAGATGGCAGAGTGAAGCCAGAAAACTGCTTGTACTTTCCCAGTTTCCATCGAAAGCCACATGAAATCAGACATCTACACAGAGTCTGATAGAATGAATCACTCTCTAGATCAAGAAAGTTTGGAAGGACATCAAGGAAAATTAATCTTACTGGTTATTCAGCCCAGCTCAGCAGGCTATGGGAAAGCCAGTGAGAGAGTATTAAAGATAGCAGATCAGTAACTGAGACTGTCAATCCAGCTCCGTAGGAAAGCAACCAGTGTAACAATCCCCAGTACGAGCTCAGAAGGCAAATTCTGGAAAACTAGCCTGTTTCTTGGAAAGAGCAAGTGAAGTTAACCCTGCTGTGAGCAATACAT
>JAJPUD010034796.1:0-10646 GCA_023553655.1 Myrmecobius fasciatus | reverse complement strand
TCTCTGAACTTTTCCTCTAGGAATTTCCATGCTATACCACTTGGTGCATATATGTTTAGTATTGATATTGCTTCATTATCTATGGTACCCTTTAGGAAGACATAATTTCCTTCTTTGTCTCTTTTAATTAAGGTCTTGTTGTCACTTTGGAAGGTGGTTGTGGTTTTGGCTACTATGGCTTTTTAAAAATGACTGTTGAAAATATGTCTTTAGTACAGTTTTGCTCAAGTGTTTTATTTGATTTTATTCAGAACTAAGTTTTTAGTTATTTATATTATATATAAAATGTGGCTTCAGTTCTAGGATGGCAATGAGAGGAATGAGAGTAACAAATGAAATATCTTCAAAGATGTTTGTTTTGAACAAACTTTGGATTCTCAGAGGTTGATCAAGCTAACTGATATTGGAATTCAAAAATGAGGAATAGGGATAGGAAACATGAATTTTGCTTAATCTTATTTGAAATAGAAGATTGCTCTGATGATTTAATTATTTGCTTATTCCTACAGATTATTATTGTTATTGATTTGAATGTATTACCTAGAGAGGGACCTAGAAAACTGAAGCTATTTATATCATTGCTGAGTGGATTTAGAAAAAAGGTTATTATAATTATTATTATTGTTCTTTTCTAATTATCATCTATACCATTGATTCAATTTTTCAACATCATGTACTTAAGTTTAGGCTCTGTCTATACTTGGCCTTCTACAACTCAACAGATCTACTTGCTTTTGCAATTCTGGACTCTGCAACTGTACAGGCTGTTGTTAACCAGTATGGAACATCCTCCTTCCATAAATTCTCCTGTTGTAATTCTAGGTGTATATAAGGCTTAGCTTAAAAGCTACTTTCTTTTTTATTTTAATTTGTATTTTTTCAGTTATACATATGAGTCATGTTGGGAGAAAGAAAGGAAAATGTGAAAATATTGTGTGTTGATCCACATTCAGTCTCCATAGGTCTCTTTCTGAATGCAGATGGTATTTTCCATTCAAAGTTTATTGGAATTGCCTGAAATCATTGAATTGCTGAGCAGATCTAAGTCAATCATAGTTGATTATCACATAATTTTATTGTTGCTGTGTACAATGTTTTTTCTGGTTCTGCTTGCTTCATTCAGCATCAGTTTATGTAAATAAAAAGCTACTTTTTTAGAGGTTTGCACAAATTACCCTAATTATTAGTGACTATCCCTCCATATGCTTTTGTAAATTTATTTTATATATCCTCAATTGAATTATTTGTGAACATCATATGTTCCTTTAGAAGAACGTATGATCTTTAAGAACATGAATTTACGCACTTTATATTGTATCCCCAGTATAGTACTTAGCACATAGTGAAATAGGAATTGCTATAGGGGATGAACTTGTGCTTTCACTGATATAAATGAGGCTCCCTCTACCAATGAAAACTTAGAAACATCTTCTCTGTGAATTACAATTTTAAGGATTTGCCTAGAGTACTTTGTGACCAAGGTCACTGTCAGTAGTCTGGGATCTGACATCAGATGTCTCTGGCTTGTAGGTCAGTTTTCTATAGATTATACAATATTGCATCTCTTATAATAGTCAATAAATGTATTGATTTATGGATTATGAGCCGAAACATCAAAGAAAAGATGTGATGCAAACAATAAGGAGACCTTAACTAAGATGGTATATATATATATATATATACATGTATATATACACATGTATATATATATATATATACACATACATGCACACACATACACACACATACACACATACACATACATATACATACATATATATACACACATACATATATATATATATACATACATATATATGTGTGTGTTTTTAGTGTAAACACAAAATACCAGTGAAATCCATCATATCCTCTGAATTTCTGATGTGAAGATTTCCATTTGCCTTGAGAATTGATAGGGCATATAAAAGGGGTCCATAGCAATGAAAGTCCCATCTGTAGACCTACGGGATTGGAGAGCACTGATTGGAATCTGCCTCCTCTCAGTGAGAGCTATCTCCATGGAAAAATAATATAGGCAGCAGAAGGAAGAGCTATAGATCTGCCCCAGGGACAGCTTCACACAGCCAGTGTGTATCTAAACTGAATGCTGAAAACTGAAGAAACTCTTTAAGGAACTGAGAGTGCTATTGTTATCACCTCAAATACCACTCTTCTTTTTAGGATGAGACAGGGCCAGAATGCCAAGGAAGGTCAAGCTAATCACTGACAAACCATGACTCCAAAAACATAAGATCATTTGATGAATTTAAATTGTCACAGTATACTCAAGAATGATGTATGCACAAAAGTGATCTAAAGGATGCCAACTGTGAAATATTTGTCTAAAACAGGAGTTGGGTCAGTCATAAAGTGAGAGCAAGGGATAAAGGCAACCTGAACTACATGAAATTTTAAAAGACCAATAAGAAAATCGTACCTCCTCACTTCCTTCAGCATTAGACAGATTTATGGGAGGCCATAGATAAGAAATACATAGAATGAAGAGATATAGAGGAAACAGAACCAAATTCACTGAGACTAATCAAAGCATTGGAGTAAGAGCACAATCTCCTACTTGTAGAGACACAAATGTACTTCTGACACACACTGTGACTTTTGCCAACTAACTTAATCTTCTATTGCTTCAGGTAAGTCTATACTGCTAAGTATTTCAGAGAAGGTGCAGATCTACACTGGTAAAGGAAATACCCCACCAGGAACTTCCTTTGCCAGCAATGGAACCAATGTAGCTAGGGAAAAAATATCTAGTTGATCCTAAAATGATAATTCCTTTTTAAAATAGCCCTAGAATGTGATTCTCATTAGAATTAACTAAAAATTGGTGCCTCAGCTCAACAAATCATACATGTAAATTCAATAAGAGTTACACACCTAGGACTTAAAATGCCCTCAAAGACTTGTTGCAACATTTTCATAACAAGGCTTTGTTTTCTTAAGGAAGTGCTAGTTAACAACATTAATTAATTCACTTTTCCACTTTCCTGATTTTAATTGTGTCTTGCTTATGGTGAGTAAAAGTTTTTTTGGGGAAAAAATTTAGAGGCAATTGAAAAACTCTGACTCATTTAAGAATACTTGAAATTGAATTCGAAACCAACCAGCCTGAGGTTCCCCACTAGTTGTGCTATTCCATAGAGTAAGGTGTTTCCCTCAAAATTTAAAACTGGAAAGAAATAGTTATTCAGTACAATTCTCATCTGAAATGTGAATGAATCACTTCAGCAGTCAAATATCCTTTGTAAGTGGTCAGCCAAGCTTCACTTAATGATCACCAGGAATGGCCTCTAAAGCAAGGCCATTTCATTTTTTCCCCAACAATCTAATTATTGCAAAGTTCTTCCTTTCAGTGAATCAAAATATGCTTTTTCATAATTTCTACCTACTGGTCTTAGTTCTTATAATTTCTACCCAACAGCTTGAGTAGAATAAACTTCTAGATAATTTGGTAGTTAAAGAAGGGAAATGGAAGAGAACAAACATTTAAATAATGTCTATGATGTTCCAGGCACTTTGTTAAGTATTTTTATAACAAATATTTCATTTTAAATATATATGATAGATTGTATTTCAACTTAACTTTCATCCTTTTGAATCTTATATAATTGCTTTCTTATTTATTATCTCATGGAATATATAAAGTGTTCAGAGAGGACAAGCACGTCAGGTGCTTGCCAAGTCCTTTTCAGGACTATTCATCTACCTTTGGTGTCTATTTGGCACTGAATTCTCACCTGTGACTCCAAGAAGTTATAGCATGCTCAGTGACCACATCTTGGTAAATTATCTCAGTAGGCGCTCTGGACTGAATCAGGTTTGGGACACTGAAGATGCCAAGGACACTCACTGCATCCCAGACTATAACTAGTCATCTTAACTTTTATCTTGCCACTGTACTTCAATGATTCTGGAAGAGAAAGCAAGGCTGACAACTTTGTGCAATTCTGTTTCACTTATATCCAAATTACTTATGAGTCAAGACATCAGCCCGTAATGTCATTGATTTTCTTTGAAAATGAAGGACAAAAACCAATTATTTTCACATTTGAAAACATTTAAAATACTTCTGAGAAGAATTTTATCTTAAGTTTCATTGTTTGGTCAAAGTATAATACAGACACGGTTGAGAACCCAAATGATAAGTGAAATGATATCAGATAATAAATAGGTATGTTTATCTTAAATCACTGATTGTGTTTCTGTACAATTGTACACAGTAAGAAATTGACTCATATATAAATATATACATATATATCAAAATGATAATGCAAGAAAAAGAAAATTCTGCCACATAAGTTGAATGACAAATACATAAGCACTATTTTAATGCCTTTCAATTTTCTGAGGGTTGTGAAGATAACACCATGCATAAAGTATGTCATATGCATTAAAATGGTATGTTTCCTTAGCAGATGGCTGGAAATAAATTCTTTTGGTAATTCTATTTCAGTAGAGCATGCAAAATCCACACTTTGGATGGCATAATGTGCACACTTTAGAATTGGAGCCAAGGCAGTGTAGTGTGAATGTGACAATATTTTATCCTACATGTTATGTTTATAACATATAGTTGTAATGACTATGTCCTTGCCTCCTTTTATTCCTATACTCCTTGAAAAGTGTAAGGGTAGAGAGAAGAGAGAAAGGGAAAAATGAGCAACAAAGGCAATCAGTCATCTCCTTGGAAGCTGGTAAGGCAAATATAGATTTTATGGGTAAACAGATTCCAAATTAACAGTGAGGTTTTGATTCTTCAATAAGTTCCAATCAATATTATCAAAATAGTTTATTTGCCATAACTTTTTATAGAAATACAAAGTATTGTATATAAAGTATAATGGATAAAAAATAACAATTAATTTGAAAACCCATTCTTAGTTCATATTTCCAAATTTGTATTTGGGCCAACATGCTTCCAGGACCATGTTTTCATTTGCTTATGGAATGATGGAGATGGTCTTTCACTCATCAAATTATTTATAACTTTTAATTACTCAAAATTAACTTTTAAATACAGAGATATGACATAAGTTAGTTTGAGTGATGAAAACAATAAAAAATTTAACCTTATGTGGTTTTTAGGGGGGATAAGTATAGAAATTATACAATCAATTAATAAAACACAAATACTTATTTTATATTTTATCTTTTCAATTAACAAACATTTATTTTTACTTTTTTTCTACCCCTCCTCCAAAAAATTATATTTAAGCAAATTAAATTTCTACTTTTACTATGTCCAATTTTTTTTCTCGTTCTTTATATTTATTTTTTAGGTCTAAATATATTCTAGTCATGAGGGTTATATTAAACTTCATCATTGGTCCTCGGGAATCATTGTGCCCATTATACTGATTAGAGCTCCTAAGTCTTTCAAGTTAACTTTGACAAAATTTTTACCATAGAAATCATTCTCCTGTTTCTGCTTTCTTTACTCTGTACCAATTCATAAAAAGAAGTCTCAGGTTTCTCTGAAACTGTCTTTCTTTGTTACATGACAATACACACACACACACACACACACACACACACACACATCAGTGTAAGTTGATCTATTCAACCATTTCTCAACTTAAGAGAACTCCCTTCATTTATACTTCCTTACCACTACAATAAGAGCAGCTGTAAATAAATGTGTACTTATGGATCCTTTCCCTCTGATCTCTGTGGAATATAAGCCACCTAATAATATCCCTAAGTTAAAGTAACATTTTCGGAATTCTTTCCTTATTACTTTCCAGGGTGACTGGACCAATTAAGAACTGCCATAAGAATTTGTTTTATATATATACACACATACTGTACAGTCCCTTCAATCTATCAGATACTTACATGAAAAGTCATTCTATGTGATTAATTTCTTGGATTTCTGATATTTCATATGAATACATAATTTGGAATATACAGACTATATTTAGAGGAATATAAATTACTCTTTCCTTTATACATGAGTAAATCATAAGTTACAAGGAATAATTTTATAATGTATGTAGCACTTTATGCAATGCATTTTTATAACCTCAGCAAAATTAGAACATATTGAAACATTGCTTTAAAATTTATCATTCAACTTTTTTTTTGTTGGGGGCGGGACAGAGGAAAGAGTTGTACTTTGACTATATTTTCATTTTCCTTATGTATAATACTTTCCCTATGCATAGTACTTGAATGTTCAGACTATTTTTTGTTTCTTTAATCACATGTGGAACAGGTTTTTTTTTTCAAACCTAAATGTATCATACTGAGAAATAATTAACATTCTAAGTAGGTGATACATTAATCATACTTCAGAAAAACTGCATACATCCCAATTATTTTGCAGGCCAATTAATTAAAATGACATTAAAGTTGTTGAAGCAAGTATTTATAATTTCAAATCACATAGAGTGATGCTTTTGAACAAACCAACAAGGTTTTAAATTTTATCTAACATAAAAAAATCCAACTAAAAGAGCTGTAAAAAGTTACATCAGTTATTTCAATTGTTTCAGTCATATTGTGACTCTTCCTTTACTTGTGCTATTTCCCTTACCTAAAATGTTCTTGCTCTTCTTGATTTAAAAAAAAAAAAACTTGTACAGTTTCCCAAGGTAAGTATTGAAAAAACAATTTCTATTCCTTTATGAATTTCTGATCTTTTCCTTGCAGAGTAGACACTAGTTCCTTTGAATTTAGTTTCATGTTCTATACAATATTTTGAATTGATTTACTGTAGTATTTTGTGAATTTAATTCCATAATTCCCCTTTGCATTTTTATACTGTTGCTTTTTAGTGTCATTTCAGCATTATATTATATTGTTATTTATAGAATCAGTATAGGCATCTAACTTAAGATACCAAGAACATAAATATTTGTACATTTCCAATGTGCAGTTTTCCTTGCACAGTGAATGAAGGAATGTCATTAGCATGTTAAAAATGTAATTGAAAAACAGTGATTTCATTACAATGGGTCATCTGACATCAAGACACAATTCTTGTCTTGTTGAATAAAGTTCTCATTTTTTTAGATTGCAATAAAAACAGATTACATGGAAGATGTAGATGGCATTCCAAATCCTTTGTTTTGGTAGGTTAATTTTAATAAGCCAGTCTCAACACCAGTCATGTGGTTCCTTTTTTTTTTTCTTATCTCCTTGAGTTAGACTATGCTGATAATAATTCCTTTAAAAATGTCCATACATCTCAGATTTGGGACATCTCAGATTTTGGGATCTCAGACAAATATGAAAACTTTAAGAATAGCTTTTCAGGTAATTACAAAGAAACTTCATTTTTTTTTCTATGAGTCAATTGATTTTTTTTTCTTTTACCTTGACCAGCCTTCTATTTCCTACTATCTGATTTATTGTTATTATTAATTTCAGCTTTGATTTTCCCATGGTGTATCTCATATAAACTTTATGTTTATTGATCCACAAATTGCCTGTAGCTACTAGTAACATATTTTATTACTGCTAAAATTTATTATGCTATAGTGAAATTAATGAGGTGTGGTGTTTTAAAACCTGTATTTTATGGATTATATTTTCAGCTGAAAATTGTTTCTAGATAGGATGAAAACACTTAATAATTTTTAACAGTTTGAAGTCCACATAAAGACTGATAATGTATCAGGAAGAAAGGAAGGAAAAAGGAAGGGAGGAAAGGAGGGAGAAGGGGACAAGGGAGAAAAAAAGGGAAGTAGGGAGGGAGAGAGGAAGAAAGGAAGAAAGAAGAAGAGTAGGAACAGCAGCAGAAGCAACACTCAAACTATACAAAAGTAGCATGTCTATATGTCTTTCTCTTTTTAGCATTTGTTTTATCATAATGAAAGAACACATTCAAATGCTTTTAGTAATTAGTTGGGGCACAGTTTCTTACATTTCATAATGTCTTCCATCGCAAAACCCATACATTCCAATAAAATGTTCCAATTACCTGAGACGAACTTAACAAGATTAGTTTTTGCTAACCAGAACTATATGTCAGGCTGACAAAATTTTTAAATTCTCTCTTTTTTACCTATATACATATAGGCACATAAATGCATACATATATACAGGTTGTAGTGGTAAATGCTTAACAATCAGCTACCAAGAAAAAAATGTACATAAAACACATTTTAGGTTTGATATGCATTATTACTATTTTCTCTTATTATTTTCTTAATTCTAAAAAAAAAACTAATGAAACAATTAATCAACCCTTGATTTATAGCTATTTTTGAGATGTAAATGTTCACATTGAAAATTTAACAATCTGTTCTGGATGTTCAGAGTTTGGAGCTTGACATAACTTTATCCTCATCTCTTCAGTCTGTGGAAAGAGGATTGCTCATAAGTATGTCATTGACTCAATTCTTTCTAGGGGTGGGAAGAAGTGAAAAGGCAATAATTTCAAGTAGGAATTGAGATATATATTTTTCTTAGCTTATCACCCTTAATCTATTTTCCTGGAGCATTGGCTTTCTTTAATCCTTGTTCTTTTATGTACTTTTTTTAAATTAAAGCTTTTTATTTGTATAACATATGTATGGGTAGTTCCCCAGCATTGATCTTTACAAAGCTTTCCATTACAAATTTTACCCCCATCCCCTCCCCTCCCCTAAATGGCAGGAAGTCCATGACATGTTAATAATGTTGAATTACTTGACAAGTTACGCAAGAAAAATCCTATCTAAGAGAAAAAAAAAAGAAAATCAGAGAAAGGCAACACAATGCAAGCAAATATCAAGAGAGATCATGAATATGTTATGTTGTGGTCCATATTTCATATACCTCTCTCTGGGTCTATGTGGTTTTCTTCAGTGAACAACTGGAACTGGTTTGAGACAATTCTTTGTTGCAGAGAGCCATGTCCATCAGAATTGATCATCATGTAATACTGTTGTTGCTGTGTATGATGATCTCCTGGTTCTGCTCGTTTAACTCAGCATCAGTTCATGCAAGTCTCTCCAGGCCTCTCTGAAATCGTCCTGCTGGTCATTTCTTACAGAACAATAATATTCCATAACATTCATATACCATAATTTATTCAGCCACTCTCCAATTGATGGGCATCCATCCTACAAAAAGGGCTGCCACAAACATTCTTGCACATGTGGGGCCCTTTCCCTCTTCTAAGATCTCTTTGGGATATAGGCCCAGTAGAAATACTGCTGGGTCAAAGGGTATGCACAGTTTGATAACTTTTTGAGCATAGCTCCAAATTGCTCTCCAGAATGGTTGGATCCATTCACAGTTCCACCAACAATGTATTAATGTCCCAGTTTTCCCACATCCCCTCCAATATTCATTGTTATCTTTTACTGTCATTTTAGCCAATCTGACAGGTGTGTAGTGGTACCTCAGGGTTGTCTTAATTTGCATTTCTCTGATCAATAGTGATTTGGAGCAACTTTTCATATGACTACAGATGGTTTTAATTTCATCATCTGAAAATTGTTCATATCCCTTGACCACTCATCTATTGAAGAGTGGCTTGAATTCTTATAAATATGAGACAATTCTCTATATATTTTAGAAATGAGGCCTTTATCAGAACCATTAAATGTAAAGATGATTTCCCAATTTGATGCTTCCCTCCTAATCTTGTTTGCATTAGTTTTATTTGTACAGAAACTTTTTAACTTAATATAATCAAAATTATCTATCTGGTGTTCAATTAGGAGTTCCAGATCTTCTTTGGACATAAATTTATTCCTTCTCCACAGGTCTGAGAATTAAACTATATTACGTTCCTCTAACTTGTTTACAAAATCACTCTTTATATTCAGATCATGAACCCATTTAGATCTTATTTTGGTATGTGGTGTTAGGTATGGGTCAAGCCCTAATTACTTCCACACTAGTTTCCAATTTTCCCAGCAGTTTTTGCCGAATAATGAGTACTTATCCCAAAAACTGGGGTCTTTGGGTTTATCAAACACTAAATTGTTAAGGTTATTGCCTAGATTGTCGTGATAACCTATCCTGTACCACTGATCGACTGCTCTATTCCTTAGCCAGTACCAAACGGTTTTGATGACCGCTGCTTTATAATATAGTTTTAGATCTGGTACAGCAAGGCCACCTTCATCTGCCTTTTTTTTTTCATTAATCCCCTTGAAATCCTTGATCTTTTGTTCTTCCAAATGAACTTTGCTACTATTTTTTCTAGATGTGTAAAATAATTTCTTGGGAGTTTGATTGGTATGGCACTAAATAAGTAGATTAGTTTGGGTAGTATTGCCATTTTTATTATGTTCGCTCTGCCTACCGATGAGCACTTAATGTTTTTTCCAATTGATTAGGTCTGATTTTATTTGTGTGGAAAGTGCTTTGTAGTTTAGTTCGTATTGTTTCTGACTTTTCCTTGGCAGATAGATTCCCAAATATTTTATGCTATCATCTGTTATTTGAAATGGAATTTCTTTTTGTATCTCTTGCTGCTGAACTTTGTTGGTAATATATAAAAATGCTGCTGATTTATGTGGATTAATTTTGAATCCTGCCACTTTGCTGAAGTTCTGAATTGTTTCTAGTAGTTTTTTAGTTGAGTCTCTAGGGTTCTCTAAGTATACCATCATGTCATCTGCAAAGAGTGATAATTTGGTTTCTTCATTACCTACTCTGATTCCTTTTATCTCTTTTTCTTCTCTTATTGC
>JAJPUD010034794.1:0-10648 GCA_023553655.1 Myrmecobius fasciatus | reverse complement strand
ATCATCTCCTTTCTTCCTTATGATAACTATAACAGCAAGAGACTTTTATGATCCTCATTTCATTGTTAAGGAAACCATGGCAGCAATCACGTGACTTCTCTAGGTCGTACAGTTAGTGTGTTTCAAGCTGTACTTAATTCAGATCTTTTATACTTAGTGTTCTGTTCACTGTGGTACTTATCTGTCTTTAATTATGTGAAAGAAGACTAGAAAGTTAGCTTGGAGACAAATTATGAAGAGAATTAAATGCCTATTTTGACCATCTCTATTTTAATCTTCAAAGCCATTGTGAGCCACTGAAGATTTTTGAGCAAGGGAGTGACATATTCTGATCTGTATTTTTTTTCCAAATTAAAATATGTCATTTAATCAAAACAGCATAGTAAAGTGCATCAAAAACACTGAATTAAATTACAGTCTATTTAGTACTCATTTCAAATGGCTGTCTCTTCCAAATTTCTTCTACGAGCAAAAGTTTGATTATCATTCAATTCTCCCTTTTTCTTACCTAAAACTAGCAGTACAGAGTCAGTCAAAATGAAAAGTGTTATTACAACGGATCTGCACTTTTGAAGATTATTTTGTATTATTTATATAAAGATAATGATTTCCTGGTTTATTAGTCATCTTTGTCACTTTGCTCTGCATAGTTCATTGGAGCTGAGAGATATTATACTATATATTTTAGTCAATGTTGTTTGATTAGATAGAAATTAGATTATATTATAATAGATATGGAATTGAAAGATACCTCTAGAATTAAATAAAAACTTCTTTTTATCATGTAGAGTTTATTACATATTAGGCTCACACATGATCTATGGTCCAATTATGCAATGCATCTCTGTACCTTTCAATGACTGTTTCTCATGACTGATGCTGCACTTTTCTCTTACTTCTATACTGGATGTAGATAAAAAAATTAATAATCTTTGGGGAGCTAGACATCCCAATGGATAGAGCAACAACTCTGAAGTCAGGAAACAGAAGGGGGGATAGAGACAGAGGAAGAGGAAGAGAAAGACAGAGAGACAGAGAGACAGAGAGATGGAGAGAGACAGAGAGATGGAGAGAGACAGAGACACAGAGAGAGATTATTTAAAAAGACAGAAAAATCAGTTTTAACCATATGTAATGCAAAGGAAAATTAAATTGAATGAGATAAACACGTATTAAAATAAAACTAAATTAGTTCAAATTGTCAAATTGTGTCATTCTATATGCATGACACTTCTGAATGATATCAAACAGAGGCATAAAATAGCTGAAGTTACTAGGATTTATAAAATCTTAGCATATGACTGTAGTTTGAGGGGGAAATGTGTACATAGTTATTTAATTTCCAAATTCCATTACTCTGCATCATTTATTGAGATTATCCTTTGTGACATTGACTAGTTTTCAATTTGGTTTCTCATGTATTTTAGACAAAAGGTATATGAAAGAGAGTGACTCATTTTGATGGACCTTGATGGTATTTTTAGGCCACAGAGATAGGCCCTCAAACCATACAGCTGAAAAGAGTAAAACATTAACCTCAAATTAAAATGATCATGATTTGTCTCAACAATGCAATATCAGCAATTAAACTTTGAAAGAATCTATGTTGAACTTAAATCTGAAAAAATATGAATGGGGAAAAAGCCACTTGTGGATGTCTTTAGAATGACTCATCAAATTGAAAAGCAGGGAAATTATTAGGTTTTTAGAACTTGATATTTTTTGAATGGATAATAATACTAAATTGTTCAGTGACATGGATACAATAAAAAACCAGCATTATTTTGCCTTGCAACTTTCTATCTTTTTTCTTTGTCTTTTTTCATCTTCTGCAGAGTCTGACACCCTTTTCACCTTCTACTCTTGAATATTCTCTTTTATGGATTTTCATAACATTGTTCTATCGTATTTCTCTACATGATGGAGGAAAACAAACAAGTTTAGAATCAGTGGGTAGATGTTTCTTGAGGTCAAGAAAAAAAACAAACAACTTTCCAATTATTTAATCTTGGAAAAGGGAGTCATCATGTTCTCCCTCATTAGAAACCTTTTAATATCATCTATATAGTATATAGTAATGTTTTCATTGAATGAAAAATGGTTGCTTTTTCAGTAACCTATGGTCTGTAGGGTTTCTGAAATCTTTCAATTCTGAATTTTTGCTATTCTTTGGATCTTTTATGTTGCAAAATATTCAGAACAGGTCACTGTCTTTGGAGAATCTGACGACTTCTTTTAGCTAGTTAGTTCTTAAACAGAATATCTGAGCATAATAAATCTCTTTTATCAAATCAAAAGGATAATGCTCAAACTCTGAATCACAGAACTCTAAGGATAATGTCAATGACATATGTAATTGGAATAAGAAACAATGAAAATACTTTTAGGATCATGTTTAGAGTTGGAAGGGGTTTCAGAGATTGCTAAGTTCTGACTTTTGATGGGAAAACTGAAGATCAATGAGATTAAATAAGTTTCCTCAAGGTCAAAGAGGTTCACAAGAAATCATTATCTGGCATGGGTATGTTTGACTTTCTCTACCAGTACAATCCTGTCTGTACTTAAAGAATGAATATTACCCTAAATATGGAGATCTTGCCAATTAGTCATTGGCTCAGTATGTAGCACTTTTGGTTTTATCAGTGCTCCCTGTCAATTTAAAAGTTATTTAGACAAGTGATTAGACATGTGAAGTATGTTCTTGGGAGCTATTAGCACACTGCAATATTAACATTTGCCTTTATGTTAAGGAATGGGAAAAGCTAATGACTATGTTTGATAGAATATATACTGATGGAAGCAGCTTATATTCTATGTATTCCTGTCCATATTTCCAAGATCCTGAATTAGATTTATAACTGGATGGTATCTTAGAGGCAAAACTAATTCTAATACTTCTATTTTACACACGAAGAAGCATAGGGCCAAGAGAGGTGAAATGGCTTGTTTAAGATTAAATCTAGAATAAATGATAGAACTGGAATTCAAATACAGGTTTTCTGATATTGTATCTAGTGCTCCTTATGTAATATCCTTCTTCTCATCTCTATGAAATTCATTCTCTAATAAATATATTGAGTCCCAGTTTCTCATTAGACCTTCTAGTGTAGCATAGATATTTACCTGCTGGAAATAGCTACCTATGTGTCTCATAAGCACCTGAGTAAGAAAAGTCATGCAAAATAGAACTCATGTCATGCTATTTGCTATCAGATAAAAGTTTCCTTTGACATTCTGGTCTACTCTATTATTTTACTTTATGACAAGGGAGAGTACTGTAGTACAGGCAAGGAGAATATATAAGAAAACTAACATTTTCTTTTTCAATATAATTCATGCACTTTCTTCCTAACTAAATGTTCCACTCTTCCAAAATTCCTTATTTCTCCTTTAGTCACACATCCATCATATTGTCCATGTTTGAAAATTTGAAGCCCTTTTTCTTTCTTCCTCTTCATCATTCTCATATGTAGCCTATTTCCAATCTTATTGATTTTGGCTTTCCATCAGTTTTCACAGTTTTTTCTCCTTTCCTTCACACACTAACTATTCTGGTTCAGGACTTCATCACCTTTCATATGCATTACCATATTAGTCTCCTAATTCATTTCCCTATCTTTTGTCTATCTTGCCCCTTCTTTTACAAGCTTCCCAAAGCTGCTAAAACAAACTCCTGATGGCACAGACAAAATTATATATCTAGAGATATTTTAAAAATAATTATTCCCATAATGTGTCTACATAATTGTTCTTATGTGTGGATCTGTAAGCATTATTAAAATGCTCTTGAAAATTGTTTTTCAATATAATTAGTTGTCTTTGTAACTCTATACATTTTATTTATTGAAAGCAAAAATATGATTTTGAGAAGCAATCCCACTGCTACACCACACTTACAAAAGAGAATACATCAGAAAAACTTGTGGACCCATGGACAATGTACATGTTCTTTTCCCCCAATATAATATAAGCTTCTGAAATCAGGGGCTGTATTTTATCTTTGCTTTCCCAATACTTAGGACATTACTTGATTCACAATTAGCATGTATTAAAAGCTTTTTGTCCTAAAATGAGGAATTTTTCCCTGATGAACTCTTGTTGGCCCTTTAGAAAATTTTAACTCCCAGGATCTTTTCTGTACCCACTGTTCAATATGGAAGCAAATACATTTTATAATTTATCAAGCATATATATGTGCATAAAATAGTATTTTTTTTCTGAAAAAAACTTCACTTAGTTCATAACACTTTTACTAATAATATTATTTTTTGTAATAATTCAATATGATAATTTTATTTGGTATCAAATATCCCTGATACCTACTTAATAAATTTCAAATAGTTATATTGAATTTCATGTATCACAGATGATATTCCTTTCTTTACAGCTTATACAGAAACTAATTCCTCCATGATATCTCCCTCATTTTCTTTTTACTCCATAAGATCATTTCCCACTCTGAAGCCACAAAAATCCTACCTTGGATTCTGTAATATCTTAATTTTGAGTTCTTTCCTAGGGTCTGCCATAGCAATAGAGGCTATTGAATGTTTATTAAGTAGACTTGATTTGACCATGACACATCCTTCTTGGGCATTCTTTCTTATGCTTGTGATATATTTGGGCATAGAAATTTTTATTTGGTTAACAATCTTGGTCTTAAAGACATACTTAGAACATTGATAATTTAGATCACTTAGGGTATCACAGGTCAAATATCAATAGGACTAAAATTGAGGTCACTGGGTAGGAAGCCAGCTTTTGAAAATCCTGTATGGTATGCTCCTTTTCATGAAATGTTATTCCAGTAAAAAAAAAAAAGGTTAATGAGCTGCATATATTAAACCTTTTAAAAATAAATTTTAAATAATCTAAAGTGTTTTGTTACTTTTTATATCTTCAGCTGTGAAAACAAAATACTAAAACACAAACAGGCTCATTTATTTGAGTGTGAAAACATAAATTAGGCTTTCAAAAGAGAAACAAACATACCAAATTACCCTGCTTTTGAGAAATTAAACACATTTATCCTTAGTATTTTCTTTCAGTGGATGATAATTAATAAGAATAAATACTAATATGGTAATGCATTTTAGTATCTTTGTAGCTATAAAGTCTTCAGAATATAGCACATACATTTGGTTGTCTCTGGCAAGATTTAACTTTTTTTGATTCTTTTTTATTTTCCCATATGTAAATGATTGGTCTGAATTTACATTATTAGTTTTTTTTAATTCTTCAAATAAAAGGTACTGAAGCACTTGCCCTAATTTATTTTATTATTACTGCTATATATAATTATGTGAATGATGATGATGACGATGATGATAATGATGATGATTCAACTTGGGAGAAAAAAAGAATGGCTAAATTCCTTGATAACAGTGTTATTCAGGTGAAGTAAGTCTGAATGGCATGTAAGATGACAGTACCTGAAGAACTGACAATAAATATTTGAAAGGACCAAGGAGAAGGAACTGGCATAGTCAGCAGGATTCAATGAATTACAATGGAACAAACAAGCCAAAGTAGTAGTTTAAAGGATGCCATCAAGAACTGTGTGAATGAAAAACAGGGTAAGTGACCTAGCAAAAGAGATAACCCATGGACAACCCATGGACAGTAAGTTTGCCTTCTTGGTATTTTGTGATTTCAGGAGAATAAAAAAAGGGGCCAAGCAAACTGAATGGACTGAGCATGATGCATTTCTAAGAGTACAAAAATTAGTTTACAAAATTGGCACTGGAATCTACATTATCAGAGTGAATATTTATGTTGATTAGATCATAGGCCCACAGAATAATATAAAATTAGAGAAATCTCTTAAAGGATTTCAGGATATTGATACTTTATTTTAATAACATAGGAGGGGACAAATAAGTCCATATTATGCTTTTTTAGTACTAAAATATTTGCAACTAGAACAGTTATTTCATAGTGGTTCATTGTTATTGCATATCTTACCTTATTTTGGAGAAATGTTACTTTTTTGGAAGCTGGTTCTTAGATTTCAATCAATTTCCATCCTCAGTAAGACAGGCAACATGGAAATTATGTGCTAGTGGTTTTTGACAAGAAATAAATATTACCTTGAAATTTGTAGATCAGATGCCGAGGAACAAAACAAAAGGTGATAGAAGTAGTTTTGCTTTTTGTAACAAATAACACGGACATGACAAGTTGTAATGGGTCGATTTTTTCATCAATCAATTTATCTTTCCCATAGTGAGATTCATTTCAAATCACATTAGCACTTAGCATATTAACTTTTGGTTTCTTTGTTTACCTGCCTGTTAAATAATCAAAGACTGGTGAATAAAATTCAGTGCAAAAGTGACCTCCCTGCAATATGAAAAGTCACTTAGTAATATTAATAGTAATTCCTCTAATTCTTTATTATTTAGAAATGCTTATGCATTTCAAAAACAAGATTTGACAATTGATAGGACAAGGAGAGTGAAAGAGAGAGTGATAACTTGAGAATGACACCTAGATTTTGAACTTGGCTACCTGGAAGACTAGTGAAACACCCAGTAGCAACAGGAAATTAGAAAAAGGGAAGGTCTGAGGAGAATGATAATTAACTTGCACACATTGAATTCAGGATATCTACAGGACATTCAATTTGACTTGTATCATAGGTAGATGGAGAAGTGAGATTGGAAGAGAGGTTAAGCGTGGACAAGTAGATGTCAAAGTTATCTGTGTAGTGATTATAAATGAAATAATGTGAGTCTTTTTGAGTTTACTCATTACTGGACTAATTCACAATACCCCAAGCATGCACTGTGTTTATTATTCACAGACTCTCCAGCAATTCTCATTTTTATTTCTTGTCATCTTTGACAATAAAATAGCTACAAGATAGAACCTTATAGTTGTTTTAATTTGCTGTATCTCTATTACTAAGTTGGAGCTATTCTTCATATGCATGTTGAAAGGTTGAATTTCTTCCTTTGAAAATTTTGTGTTCATATTCTTTGATCAATTATCTATTGGGGATATGGCTCTAGTTCTTATATGTCTGAATCACTTTAGATAATTGTTTTCAAAGTGTTAAATTGAATATATCAGAGGTTCATAAAATAATTAATTACAGATTTACAATATGAAGCTAATACAAGAGACAAGTTTATTATGAACTCCATTTCCAACGAATACAAAATTTTAATGAAATGTCTCTAATTGGGGAAAAATGGTAAAAAAAAAAAACCTTGGTCATGGCAAATTTTAGCATTAGAAGAAAATGAAATATCCTCTGAGAAGATTGGGTGTTACAACTCACATTAAAAACATGAAGCTAAATACAGAATATCTGGAACAAAAACCATAATATGAAAATGTATTTCTTTTAGTTCAAGTTTCCCAAAGTAGTTTTAAATGACAAGAAATTTAAGTTACAAGTAAGGTTCAATATCAAATTAATTTGAAAGCCCAATTTGTATTTATGAAGACAATCTAGATATAATCAAAATCCTTGCTGGATTGAAAAGCAGTAAAAAGGAAAATAACAGCTTTGTTATGTGTGTATATATATATATATATATGTATATATATATGCATATGTCTGTATTCTAAGGGAGAGAAAAATTTAGACAAATAATGGAAACATCTTAGAGAGTTCCAAAATGACAATAAACAATAATCACATGAATTATCCTCCAAAAATCAGTGGATAGTTCTTTTTAATAGTTTACTAAGTTCATTTTGCCATTCAAAGTCCTTCAAATCTATCCCACTCTTACCTTTCCAGTCCTTTTATACCTTATTCCCCAACATCAACATTCCCAACTTCAATCCAATTGCATTGGCCTGCTGGCTGTTCCACAAACAAGACACTCCATCTCTTGATTCTGAGAATTCTTTCTGGCTTTTCTTCACGCCTAGAATGGTGTCACTTCTCTACTCTAATTATTTTTTAATTTAAGTCCCAGCTTAAATCCCATCTTCTACAGGATGCCTTCTATAACTCCTCTTAATTCCAATGCTTCCCTTCTATTATTGCCTTTAATCTTGTATATAACTTTGCTTACATTTGTTTCATGTTATTTTTCTCATCAGATTGTAAACTTTTTGAGGGCAAGAACTAACTTTAGCTTTATTTTGTACCCACATCATTTAGCACAGTGCCAGGCACTAGATAAATATTTATTGCTTGATTGATTGATGACTAAATCTAGATTTCAGTTAGAGAGGAAATAGTTGTAACCAAGGGAAATGCTCAGCAAACTTGATTAATTCTTTAGTATACTGAAAAGTTGAAAGTGATTCTTATTCTAACATCCTTACAGAGAAATTCTGAGAATTACATGTAATTCTAGGTTCAGGGAAGTTACTCAGAATTTCTAGGAGTTTTTCCATGATGAAAATGGAGACCACTACTTTATCTTCCTTTTGTTTTTTTTAATTCTCTGGTTTGTAATGATCTTATCTATACTTTTGGATAAAATTTAATTTTAAATTGAATAAAAATATATCATCAAAAATTGCAGTCTTCCCCATCAGTGAGAAACCTGTTAATTCATGAAATTCCAGAAAGCTACTCTAGGTTCTAAGCAATTTGAGGGTCAGAATCCTCTCCCAACTATGGCTCACATTCCTCCACCAATTTAATCACTGATTAATGAGAAGGAACACTTAACTAAGAAAAAAGACATTTGATAAAAAAAAATAAAAATAAAATTTTAACATAATGTTTTCCTATTAAATTTGTGTTCATTCTCTTACACAGAAATATATTTCACGTGGAGAGAGGGTCTAAATTCAGAACACACATGTAGGGTACAAATATGTATTACCTATGAACAAATATAGGCAAGTCTTATAAATGAAGAAATGAATTCTGCCTTACTCTGAAGATCTGCTAATGTATCAAGGTAATACCATCACACCTCTTCCTGATGTGCCTACTTCCTTCTAGATATTACTCTCTATTGTTCTCTGTTGTTCCTATGTTTTGTTACTTCCCCTTTTATGTCATGTTTGTACTCCATGGTGTATTTAATTATCTAATTATTGTTAAGATCACCTAATCTCTTCTATAAGATTCACCAGGAATTCACCTCCCCCTAAAGAGGAGCCCTACAGTAAGTTAAACCAAACCTATTAGCTAGCCCTGTCAAATGTAGGTTGTCACTTCCTCCAATCTTGCTATTTTGGTACAAAAATTACAAATTAAAAATAAATTAAAAGCAATAACAGTAATATCTGTCAATTATTTTAATATCAGATCTAGTTTTTTCTAGAATCATGGTGATGTTGATATAGTGAGGGATGACCACTGACCAACTGGTAAGATCTACTGGTAATCTTTTAAGACCAGAAATGAAGAATCCTGTGTAGAATTAATTTCTATAATGAGATGGATGGAGAAGAATTTACAGAGTTATAATCTATATTGTTGGAAAAAATCTTAAGTAATGAGAAAACAAATAGAAAAGATTGTTTCAATATTCAATTACACACTTTACATCACCTAATTTGAATGCAAACTCCTTGAAGGCAGGAAGTATTTCAGTTTCTTGGACATGATATATACCTAATATTCTTGTTGAATTGAATTAGTTATAGGGAATTTAAATGACCTCCATTTAAGAATAGAATTTATTTAACATAATAAAAGAAAACAATGAATGGTAAACAGATGAAAACTTTGACTTAAGAAAAGGCTGAATAAAACAATTCTGTTCTCATTTTTCTATAGTTATAAAATATATACATTCATTAACAGTCAAGTGGATTTACAATCCCAATTCTTTTTATTATCCTACAACTTTTTACCTCAGGATTAATCCCTTTACTTAACTATTCAAGGGCTAGTTAGTTTTCTTCTTCAATGGCACTAAGGAAAATTACATGAAAGAAAATGAATGATAACAAATGTCAACTGAAGATTTTTGAGTAGTTGCAAATAGTATCTTTAAGAAAATGGAAATAAAGGAAGGCAGAGCCAAGATGGCAGAGAGTGAATAGCATTTAATTCTTCTTGGCTTCTTTCAGAATCAGCACCAAATTAAACCTCTGAATGGAATTTGGAGTGATCAAACCAACAAATATTTGAAGTGTAACAAATTTCCAGAAGAGGACATTTTGGAATTATTTCAGAAAATGTCTATCTCACCATTCCCAATAAGATCAGGAGTGAAACAAGGCTGCCCACTGTCACCATTACTATTTAATATTGTATTAGAAATGTTAGCTTTAGCAATAAGAGAAGAAAAAGAGATAAAAGGAATCAGAGTAGGTAGTGAAGAAACCAAATTATCACTCTTTGCAGATGACATGATGGTATACTTAGAGAATCCTAGAGACTCAACTAAAAAACTACTAGAAACAATTCACACCTTTAGCAAAGTGGCAAGATACAAAATAAATCCACATAAGTCATCAGCATTTTTATATATTACCAATAAAGTTCAGCAGCAAGAGATACAAAAAGAAATTCCATTCAAAATAACTGTTGATAGTATAAAATATTTGGGAATTTATCTGCCAAGGGATAGTCAGGAACTATATGAACTAAATTACAAAACACTTTCCACACAAATCAAATCAGACCTAGTCAATTGGAAAAACTTAAAATGCTCATGGGTAGGACGAGCGAATATAATAAAAATGACAATACTACCCAAACTAATTTACTTATTTA
>JAJPUD010034791.1:0-10230 GCA_023553655.1 Myrmecobius fasciatus | reverse complement strand
TATCATTGAATGACCATCTTCTTCCCTGGAAGATAATGCTCATTCTAGCTGGGTAACTTATTCTTGGCTGTAATCCAAGTTCCTTTGCCCTTCAGAATATCTGATTCCAGGCCCTTTGATCCTTCAAAGTAGAAGTTGCTAGGTCCTGTGTGATCCTAATTGTGGCTCCCCGATATTTAAATTGTTTCTTTCTGGCTTCTCGTAATATCTTTTCCTTGGTATGGTAGTTCTGGAATTTAGCCACGATATTTCTGGGAGACTTAATTTTTGGGTTGGTGGATTGTTTCAAGGAGTATTTTGCCTTCTGGGTCTAAAATATCAGGGCAGTTTTCTTTTATGATTTCCTGGAAGATAGTGTCTAGGTTCTTTTTTTCATCATGGTTTTCAGGAAGCCCTATAATCCTTAGATTGTCTCTCCTAGATCTATTTTCCAGGTCAGTTGTTTTTCCTAGGAGATATTTCATGTTTTTCTCTATCTTTTCATTTTTTTGTTTTTGTTTGACTGATTCTTGAAGTCTTGATGAGTCATTCATTTCCAATTGTTCGATTCTAATTTTTAATGTCTTATTTTCTTCAGTTACTGTTTTTAGTTCATTTTGCAATTGACCAATTACATTTTTTTGTTCATTGCATTCTTTTTCCATTTTTTCTTTTTTATTTTGCAGTGATCTCATTTCGTTTCCCCATGTTTCTTCTAACTCTCTTTTAAGATTTTTATGCAAATTGTATATGAATGTTATGGAATATTATTGCTCTGTAAGAAACGACCAGCAGGATGATTTCAGAGAGGCCTGGAGAGACTTGCATGAACTGATGCTCAGTAAAGTGAGCAGAACAGGAGATCATTATTCACGGCAACAACAATACTATATGAGGATCAGTTCTAATGGACATGACTCTCTTCAACAATGAAATGCTTCAAACCAGTTCCATTTGTTCAGTGAAGAGAGCCATATACACCCAGAGAGAGGGATGTGAAATGTGGACCACAACATAACATTTTCATGTTCTCTATTGAGGTTTGCTTGCATTGTATTTCCTTTATCCTATTATTCTTTCTTGTAGATACGATTTCTCCTGCACAAAAAATGATGCAATAACTATACATATATTCGATTTCTTAAGTATTCTAACATAATTATCATGTAGTGGATATCCTGCCATCTAGGGGAGGGGTGGGGAGTAGGGAGGAAAAATTTGTAACAGAAAGCTTTGTAAGGGTTAATGTTTAGGAATTACCCATACATATGTTTGCAGATAAAAAGTATTAATAAAAAAAAGATCAATACTGAGGAACTACCCATACATATGTTATACACATAAAAAGCTTTAATAAAAAATAAAAAATTAAAAATAAGATTGGAATCAATGAAGGCTGTTCTTATGTTAATCACTGGATTTTTTGTGCTGAATAAATATGGACTTTTCTAACTAAAAAAAAAAGATTCTTTATGCAATCTTCAAAGAAAGCCTTGTAACATGGAGACCAGTATATGTCTCTCTTTGAGGCTTTTTCTGGAGTTGCTTCCAGAAGGCCCCTTTAGGGGCCTCAGGATTTGAGGTCTGTTCTTCTCTCTCCCCATAAAAGTTGGCTATGGAGAGAGCTCTTTTTGTTTTTTTATTCCTTTTTTTAAAGGTATGAGGTCTGTTTAAGGCAAAGGAGGGACAGCTGCTTTAGTTTACTCTGGGGCAGTTCTGCTTGATTGAATTATTTCAGGTACTGGGCAGTTCTGCTGATTGAATTATTTCAGGTGCTGATCAGTCCTGCTGATTGATTGATCGCCCTAGGATGCTGTGTAATGGCAGGTAGGTCCGATGCTCATCAGGGGTTCAGTGTTTCACAATCTACCCCCCCAAGAGGCAGACCCTCCAAACCACCTGCCCACAATCAGGACAGATTGGCCCAAGAGGCCCGTAAAAGTCTCCCAGGTGTGTGAAAAGCACAACGCTCCCACTCCTGTTCCGACTTCTGTGATGACTCCTGTTCCAGCTCCCTGCTCCAGCCCCCTGCTCCAGCTCCCTGCCCTGGTCTCCCTGTGCTGCAGCCTGGGTTCAGCAGACCACCCCCCTGCCCAATTAAAACAGACCTGTTTTGAAGTTCTTCCACAGTATCTTCTTCTAGAATCGTGTTGTCCTCCAGATATTGTGGATTTTTTTGCTTCAAAATCAGTCTAGAGGCTTCATATGTTGTTGGTCTGAGGGAAGGTTAGAGGAGGTTACAGAAACTCCTGTCTGATCTCTGCCATCTTGGCTCCACCCCTGGAAGTCAATAAGACATTTTTTCAAGCTCAGACAACTTAAGATGTCAGCAGGAGAATTCTGATACTGGGGTGGAGGCCTGTTCAGCACCCACATAAAGACAGCACCAGCCACAGGCCATGGAGGAACTTCAGAAATTCTCAATCCAGAGCTGGTAAATGGATCAGACAACTGATAAGATTGAGATTTTTAGATGAGTCTTTGTTGGTGCTTGATAGAGCTGGCAATGATTAGTAATTTGATTCTTTATAAACAGCTTTGGATCATAGTTCCAGAGCAGAGAGAATTCCCTGAGGTCAGTCACAAGGGAGAAGAGGACTTGGTCACAGTTTCAAGGGAGAGAGGAATAGTAAGTAACTCTCATGATTGAAGAAAAATAGAGAACCTAGTCACAGTTTCAGAGCCAAGGAGAGTTCTATTGCTTGTGTCTGTCAGAGACAGTCTTTCTTAGATAATGACTAGAGTGAAAACCAGGAGAATACTGACCACACCTCCCTCCACATCACATCACCTTGGATACATGAAAAACTTGCACATCCCTCAGAATTAGTTCTGAAAACAGCAGCACAAAAAAGTCTGTAATTTGGGACAGTTTTAGTTCCGGGGAGGGTTTTGAGATGACAAGAATAGGTCAGAAAATAAGTCCAGATTTTCTCCATAAACAGAATAAATTTGTGCCTCAGAGTGAATATAGACTGATGAAAAATTCAGAAGACTTGGAGCAAAACAGAGGACCTCCAGGCACAACCAAGACCCTAGGTCATAGATTAATCAGTGTGAAGTGCAAATACCTTCAGGTTAGCTCCAAAGAAATACTAAATGGATATCCCTAGGACTAGTTGGGTTTGGCTGGATCTTTAGGAGAAACCACAGAAACTTTCACCACCCAGACTGAACCTCAGGAATGCTTACCCTCTCTCAGGAGACTAGAGCCATACTTTTTTTTTAAAATTAAAGCTTTTTATTTTTCAATATAAATACGTAGACAATTTTCAACATTCACTCTTATAGGGCCTTGTGTTGTAATTTTTCCCTCCCCCCCCACCTTCCCCAATCAGGAAGTGATCCAATATATGTTAAACATGTGCAATTCTTCTATACATATGTTCACAAATATCATGCTGCACAAGAAAAATCAGATCAAAAGGGAAAAAATGAGAAAAAAAAAACAAAATGCAAGCAAACAACAATAAAAAAAGAGTGAAAATATTATGCTATGGTCCACATTCAGTTCTCCCTGTCCTCTCTCTGGGTGCAGATGGCTTTCTTCATTATAAAACCACTGGAATTGGCCTGAATCATCTCATTGTTAAAGAGTCATGTCCATCAGAATTGTCATCATATAATCTTGCTGTTACTGTGTACAATGATCTCTTGGTTCTGTTCATTTCACTTAGCATCAGTTCATGAAAGTAAGAGTCATGCTTTAATATAAAATTCAAAGTTAAGAAAAAGCTGGAAAATGAGTAAACAGAAAAAAAAGAATTGACTCTAAAAAGCTATTACTATAGCAGGAAAAACTAAGACAAACTCAGAAGAAGACAACAAGAAAATAAATTCAACTAAAACTTCAGAAAATAGTAATTGGACCCAAGCCCAATAAGAATTTCTGCAAACTAAAGGAAAAATGAGTGATAGAGGGAAAATTAGGAAAAAGTGAGTGATGCAAAAAATAATGAAAAAAGAATTAATATCTTAATAAAAGAGGCACTAAAAAGTACTATAGGAAATAACTCTTAAAAAAACCAGAATTTGCCTAATGTAAAAGAGGCACAAAAATTCACTGAAGAACAAAACTTTATATAAGCCAAATATAAAAGGAGATACAAAAATTCACTAACGAAAAAAATAATTCCTTAAAAACATAGAATTGCCCAAATACAGAAGGATGTGCAAAAACACACTAAAGGAAATGATTCCTTAAAAAAATTAGAACTGGGCAAGTGGAAGATAATGACTCCTTGATAAATACATAATAAATGAATAAAGTCAATAGTAGGAAAATGGAATACCTCATTAGGAAAAAAAAACTAATTTAAAAAAAATTAAGGAGTTTTTTTCAGGGGAGGGTTTTGAGATGACAAGAATATGTCAGAAAATAGGTCCAGATTTTCTCCACAAACAGAATAAATTTGTGCCTCAGAGTGAATATAGACTGATGAAAAATTTGGCAGGTGAGCTAAACCAATATGAGAATAGCAAAGGAGTCTTAGACTTGTTAGTGAGTTAAGGGGATGTCTCCCCCAAGCATGTGAGGATTTTCTTTGGTGAAATGGGCAGATGAAAACAATTTGTTCCAATGGCTATGAAGGCAGCTGCAGCAGGTGCAGTGGAGCATTTAGGGTTTGGATTGCCATTGAAGATACCAAGGTCATTCACTTCATCCCAAGTCATTTTTAATCATTTTGACTTTTCTCTTGCCACTGAATTCTGATGACTCTGGAAGAGAGTATGTATGACTGGCAATTCCACACAACTCTAACTCACTTAAATCTAATTTATGCTTGAGTCAAAAGACATTACCCATAACATTTTATCACTTTTATTCACTTAAGAGTCCTGTAGCAATGGAAAAGTGACTAAACACTAAGTTTGGATATACTGGGATCTGTACTCACAATGCAGTGTATAGGCAGAGCCAGGCCACAGGATCATCTTTTCTCTGGACTAAAGCAATTAATTTAAGGAGAGCTCATTAAATCACCTGATAGACATGATCAAAAAAAGAGGCCACATATCCCTTAAAATTGTCTGCTTCATATAACCTAATTTTGGACACTTTATCCTAGCAAGGAAGATCCTACCCTGCAATCAAAATACAAAAATGGGACAAAAACTTTTGCAGAAGATTCCACTCATCATTGGTACATCTCAGGTGCACATACTTAGGGATAACACAAAACCAGTAGACCTGAAAAATGAATAGCTCTTGTGAAAGAACTCAACAAAGAATCACATTCAAATAACAGCCCTAAATGAAACAAGCTGGCAAATGAATTCCAGCTTACCCAAGTTAGAGCTGGATACATATTTTTCTGGTGTGTTCACAGTGATGGGGACTTTCACAAAATTGCCATTTGTTTTGCAATTAAAGCTAATCTAGTCAACAAGCTTGCATGTCTCTCAAAAGGAAAAAAAAAACAGACTCATGATAATGTGATTTCCACTTGCAGGAAAATACAATGCCAACATCATCCATGTGAATGTTCCTACCTTGATGATGCATGATGAGGTCAAAAAAAGAATTTATGAAGACCTAGAGAACTTCCTTATCAAGGTGCTGAAAGAGGACAAGTTTGTAATTCTAGATGATTTCAATGCTTGAGTAGGCATAGATTATCAGACATGGCAGAGAGTCCTTTGGAGGAATGGAATCAAGTAGCAACAACAATGGTCACTTACTATTGAAGACTTGCTCAATTCATAATTTTTTCATCACTAGCACTGTCTTCCATTTATCTAAATGGAGTAAAACTTTGTGGATGCACCCTCACAACAAACACTGGCATTTAACATACTATATCATTGTAAGGAGAAGAGATTGAATGAATGGGAGAATAATGAAGGCAACATGTGGTGCAGAATGCTGAACCAATCATAGCTTTCTCCTTTCCAAACTAAGTATTCATGCTCAGCAAACATGATGATCCTAAAACAAGATGATTACCAGAAGACTTGATGTTAACAAATTAAAATGATTCTCCATTCAGAGTTTGTTGTTGAACTAACACATTGTTAGCAATAGTGGAACATAATTGAAACGGACAGTTTTCAGAGATTTGGCACATGGTCCTGTATATATTCATCTAGACTAGAACACTTGCAAACATCAATGTTGGTTTGGAGAAAATGATGAAGAATTTTAGAAGCTGCTAAATGAAAATATAAGAACTCTAAAGGTTTTATCAGCAGGATAGTTCATCTATATCTAAGAAGGTAGTGTTTGATTCCATCAAAAGTGACATGCAAGCAAAGTTTACAAAGATACAGTATTTGGGACTCAATAAGAAGGCAGATGAGGGGGGTGGAGCCAAGATGGCAAACTGCAGACAGCGTTCTCTGTGAGTTCCTGAGACCTTCCCTCAGACCCAGACAAATTGAGCCTCCAAACTGGTTCGGGAGTGAGGGCTCCACCAAACACTTGGACTACAACACACTTCTATCAAAAATCTACTTTGAAAAAACACTGGAGGTTAGCCTCAGGGAAAATCGGCCACTGGCCCCGATCAGATGCCAGTGTGACGGGGGCATAAGTCGGGCTGCAACAGAGGTGGATTTTAGGCACCCAGGAAGCCCCTGGGAGATGCCTGGGCCACTTTGCTCTGCTTGCGGGCAGGTGCTTTGGCAGATCTACCTTTTGGTAAAGGGTGGATTGAGAGCAGCTGAAAACGTCGTCCTAGTGAGGATCTAGCCCGACCAGCCTCAGACAGGAAGTCAACTTGGCAAACTGCCCCAGGGCAAATTGAAACTGCAGTAGTACTCCCTGCTGGTGACTGATACCTCAGCTGAAAACCATGAGTAAGAAGCAGAACAGAGCTCTCACCATAGACACCTTTATGGAGAGAAAATGGAGAAGTCCTCAAATCCTGAGATTTTGAAAACAATCCCAGATGAAGCCACAAAGGCGGACTTAAGCTGGTTTCCCTTCCAGAAGGCTTACCTGGAAGATTGCATAAAGAATCTCAAAAGAGAGCTAGAAGAAGAATGGGGAAATAAATTGAGATCAGGGCAACAGAAATATCAAAAACTGGAAAACAGAACTGGTGAATTGGAAAAAGAAAACAATTCACTGAAAAACAAAATTGGTGAATTGGAAAAAGACAACAATTCACTGAAAATTAAAATTGGCAAAATGGAAAAAGAATGCATTGAATCAAGAAATTCAATTGGCCAGCTACAAAAGGAGCTAAAAAAGATAACTCAAGGAAATAATACTCTAAAAATTAAAATTGAACAAATAGAAGTAAATGACTCAATAAGACTTCAAGAATCAGTCAAACAAAAACAAAAAAATGAAAAAATAGAAGAAAATATGAAATATCTCCTAGGAAAAACAACTGACTTGGAAAACAGATCCAGGAGAGACAATCTAAGGATTATCGTACTCCCTGAAAGCCACAATGAAAAAAAGAACCTTAATGCTATCTTCCAGGAAATCATGAAAGAGAATTGCCCTGATGTTTTAGAATCAGAAAGCAAAATTGGCATTGAAAGAATTCACTGATCACTTCCTAAAAGAGACCCCAAAATTAAAACCCCAAGGAATATTGTGGCCAAATTTCAGGACTATTGCACCAAGGAAAGGATATTGCAAGCAGCTAGAAAGAAACAGTTCAAATACTGAGGAACTCTAATTAGAATTACACAAGATCTGTCAGCTTCCACATTAAAGGATCGAACGGCCTGGAATCAGATATTCCAAAAGGCAAAAGAACTTGGAATACAGCCAAGAATAAGTTATCCAGCTAGAATGAGCACCATCTTCCAGGGAAGAAGAGGGTCATTCAATGATACAGGAGAATTTCACCTATTTCTAATGAAAAGACCAGATCTGAACAAAAAATTTGACCTCCAAATACAAAACTCAAGAGAAGCATAAAAAGGTAAAAAGGAAAGAACTCTTGAGAACTATATTTCTACTATAGGTATCCTTAAAGAATGGGGGTATAAATCGATTTTTCTTTGATAATAATGGAAAGGAAATTAGAGGTGGAAGGGATACCATACTGAAAAAAAAGGGGGGGAAGGGGGAAGGAGGCAAAATAAAGTAAAAATAAAGGAGATAAAATAAGGTAAAATCTCATAAAGAGACATAGAAGATCTAATATAATTGAGGGAAAGAAGGGAGGGTGATGAGTATTGTGTAAACATTACTCTCATTAGATTGGATTCTAAGAGAGTATATCAGACACATTTGGCTTCAAAGAAAGGACTGACCCTCCTTGTGGGAAGGTGGGAGGGAAAGGAGGAAAGGAAATCTATAGAAGGATTAGGGGAAAGACATAAAGGGCAGGGAGGGATTCTAAAGGGGGGAGGACTTTGGTGGGAGGTGGTCATCAAAAATAAAGTACTGGGGAGGGGGAAGGGAGAGAGGGGAAAGGGAAGAGAAAATCATAACTCTGGGTAAATAAGATGGCAGGGAATACAGATATAGTTATTTTAACTGTGAATGTGAATGTGATGAACTCTCCCATAAAACGGAAGCGAGTAGCAGACTGGATTAAAAGCCAGAAAAAGAAACACATCTAAAACATAGAGATACATACAGAGTGAAGGAAAGGGCTGGAGCAGGATCTTCTATGCTTCAGGTGAACAAAGAGAGGCAGGGGTAGCAATCCTTACCTTGGATCAAGTAAAAACAAAAATAGATCTAATTAAAAGAGATAAGAAAGGAAACTATATTTCACTAAAGGGTACCACAGACAATGAAGTGGTATCAATACTAAACATATATGCACCAAGTGGTATAGCATCCAAATACCTAGAGGAGATACTAATAGAGATGCAAGGAGAAATAGACAGTAATACTATACTCTTGGGGGATCTCAACCTTGCTCTCTCAGAATTAGATAAATCAAATCACAAAATAAATAAGAAAGAAGTTAGGGAGGTAAACAAAAGGCTGGAAAAGTTAGGTATGATAGATCTCTGGAGGAAATTGAATGGTGATATAAGGGAGTATAATTTTTCTCAGGGGTTCATGGAACTTATACAAAAATTGATCATGTGTTAGGGCATAAAAACCTCAAAATCAAATGCAGAAAGGCAGAAATAGTAAATGCATCCTTCTTAGATCATGATGCAATAAAACTCACGTGTAATATAAGGCCAGAAGAAAATAGACCACAAGTTAATTGGAAATTAAATAATCTAATCCTGAAGAATGAATGGGTGAAAGAGCAAATTATACACACAATCGATAATTTCATCCAGGAGAATGACAACAATGAAACAACATACCAAAATTTGTGGGATACGGCCAAAGTGGTTATAAGGGGTAACTTTATATCTCTAGATGCTTATTTGCATAAAATAGAGAAAGAGAAGATCAATGAACTGGGCTTACAATTAAAAAAGCTAGAAAAAGACCAAATTAAAAACCCTCAATTAAATACCAAATTGGAAATTCTGAAAATTAAAGAGATCAATAAAATTGAAAAAAAAAAAACAAATAAACGAATAAAAATAAGAGTGGGTTTTTTGAAAAAACCAACAAAATAGATAAGCTTTTAGTTAATTTGATTAGAAAAAGGAAAGAGGAAAATCAAATTATTAGTCTCAAAAATGATAAGGGAGAACTTTCCTCCAATGAAGAGGAAATTAGAGTAATAATTAGGAGTTTCTTTGCCCAACTTTATGCCAATAAATTTGATAATGTAAATGAAATGGAGGAATATCTACAAAAATATAGATTGCCCAGATTAACAGTAGAGGAAATAAATTATTTAAATAGCCCTTATTTCGGAAAAAGAAATAGAACAAGCTATTAATCAACTCCCTAAGAAAAAATCTCCAGGGCCAGATGGATTTACATGTGAATTTTACCAAACATTCAAAGAACAATTAATCCCAATACTATATAAACTATTTGAAAAAATAGGGAAAGAAGGTGTACTACCAAATTCCTTCTATGACACAGATACAGTGCTGATAGCTAAACCAGGTAGGCAGAAAACTTAGAAAGAATACTATAGACCCATTTCCCTAATGAATATTGATGCAAAAATTTTAAATAAGATTTTAGCAACGAGATTACAGAAAGTTATCCCCAGGATAATACACCATGACCAAGTAGGATTTATACCAGGAAAGCAGGGCTGGTTCAATATTAAAAAAAACTATTAGCATAATCAATTATATTAATAACCAAATTAACAAAAACCATATGATTATCTCAATAGATGCAGAAAAAGCCTTTGATAAAATCCAACACCCATTCCTATTAAAAACATTGGAGAGTATAGGAAAAAA
>JAJPUD010034790.1:0-10650 GCA_023553655.1 Myrmecobius fasciatus | reverse complement strand
CCTGTAGAAGGGCCTAAGCAAATCCATATACATGTTTCAAAAGCCAATAAATAGGGGTTTTGCTCTGGAGATAATATTTTCCTATTTTATATCCTTTCTTTAGGTGGACCTTGCCTGTGGAAAAAGTCCTAAACTAGCCCGAGTATCTGAACCAAGCACTTGTGTTTATTCTCTAACCTTTGAGACACCTCTGGTTTGCCACCCACATGCTTTGCTAGGTAACGTGGTAGGTGGGATGAGAAAGGGGACTGGGGCCTCCAGACTAGATCTCACAGCCTTATTCTGAAATGGACTCTTTGAAGCTTTGATAATCACTAGTTCTTGTCTTCTGCATTACTTGAGTAATTGCTGGGTACCACCAGTAAGCCTACTGCTTTTCCTACCAGTGTATCCAACCTTACCAGAGAATTTACAACAGAAATGGGATAAAACAGAACAGTCTCTTGCTGATGAATTAATTACCCTACAGGTAAGACAAAACACTTCAGTGGTGGCTATATGCACAAGTAGTTTCAAATGCCTGGGATGTTCCATACCAATTCCTGGGTTTATTAAATTTCTTTTGTTATTTATTTGAAACACACTGACTCTGGGGGTTATTCTTTGCACTTTATGTGTCCTCTTCCTCTAAACACAGGGATATGACAAACTGCTGAAAAAGGTGTTTGAAGAAGCAGGCTATTTAAAAGCCTCAACGGAAAAGGAGGCTTCACATTCAGAGGGAGATACCAAAAGTCCTGAATTTGAAACCTTGGAGAAGTGTAATAAGGTACGTGGAGTAGAGAGATGTGTGGGGCAGCACATAAGAGCACAGGGCCTGGAGTTAGGTTTTTCTTCCTGAATTCAAATTTGGTCAAAGATACTCATTAGCTGTGTGACCCTGTTCCAAGTCACTTTACCCTCTTTGCCTCAGTTTCCTCAGTAAAATGAACTGAAGAAGAAAAGGGCAATCTCTGCCAAGAAAAAGGGGGGGCATCTCTTCCCTTTTGGGTACAAATGGGGTCACAAAGAATTGGACACAACTGAAATGATTTTGATTTCTGTTACACCACACCATGAATTTTTTGCATAGGTATTACAATTTGTAGATACTGGCTTTTAAAAATGCGAATCGGAAGAAAGATTGTAGGCAGATTTTGCTCTCCAGGTGATTTTATTGTCTAGAAACAGTGATTTTGTCATCTATGTCTTGGACCATAAATTTAAAGCTGAAAAGAGACCTCAGAGATCATTTTATCAAATCCATTCTATACTTCAGAAAACCATGGCCCAGATTAATTAGTGGCTGAGCTGGGATTAGATTATAGCTCCCTCTATCCATTCAGTAAGACCAGTCCTCAAATGCTTCACAAATAATCAATATGGACTCAAAACCTTTCCAGCTAGAATAGAATATGAATATGGCCTTGAAGCCAGGTTCCATCTGTACTTCTCAAAAGCATCTGAGGAAGATATCTACTCTTATTAAAGCCTATAAATGTGCACCCTCAATGGTGGGGCAGAAGATTGCAGGGCATCCTGGACTGGGAAGCACTGGTTTAGAGACCTTAATTATAGATTAGGAAAAGAGTGAATCCTACATGACAGTTGTACGTAAGGTTGACACTTGAGATAGAGCACTGGACTTGGAGTTAGGAGATTCAAATCCAACTTCAGACACCTACTAGCTGTGTGATTCTGTACAACTTAAGCTTTGTATGCCTGTTTTCTCAGCTATAAAATAGCACCTACCTCCCAGGATTGTTATCAGGACCAAGTGAGATTATTTTTGTAAAGTGTTCAGCACAAAATGCTTAGTAAATGCTTCTTCCTTTCCCTTCCCCTACTCTTCCTAGCTACTTAAATCTTTGAGGTGAACACTAATCTCTAGTAATGGCAGGGTAAGGAGCTTAAGTCTGAAAACTAAGACTGTTAGTCCTGATTACAAAGACTTCTTAAGACTTGTTATCCCTCAAAAGTAACTGTTAGGAGTACTGTATTTTTCAATTACTGTCAGGGAGACCCTGAGCACCTTAACTTTTCGAGGGTTTATTTTCCTAATCTTTAAAATGAGGATATTTTGATATGTAAGATCCTTTCCAGATCTCAATCTGTAATCTTAATGTAATGTTTCATTTTAGGAACATGAGGAACTTTCCAAGGAAATAAAAAGACTGAAAGATTTGCTAACTCAGAATCACATTGCATATACAAAGGACAGAGGTAAATTTGTGTGTGCTCTTTTTAAGCATTCCATGTATAACTCTTGTTGAAGAACAGGTTTGATCCCAATAGGCCAATTACATACAAATATTAATCACTTCAAATTCTTTGTGTTCTGTCTTCCTGCCATCACTTTTGGGAGGTAGTGGGAAGAATAATCTGTAGAGAAAAATGAAATGTGCTTGCTATGTGGTGTCTTGGCAGAAAGTACCAGTGCTGAACATTTGGATTACAAGAAAGCTGCAACCAGTTCCTCAGTTTGGAGTAGTACCACAGCTCTGGAGCATCTTCGAGGAGACACTGGCCTTCCATGATCTTGTGACAGTTCACAGGCAGAAGACCTGAGCATTCTATATTGAGGCATACCTCTGTATGGGAGGGAGGGAAATTAAGCTTTAACGTTGCTTTGGTACTCCTGAGGGACTGAACTTCTCCCTACTAGACCTAGTTCTAGAAAACTATCTCCTCTCTTTCATGGACATCCCATTGTTCCATCCCAAGAAACCATGAGGGTGATTGAAGAGGACCTTGGAGACCAAGTAAGCTTTCACAGGTGATGAGAGAAAAAAAGTCAAACGGTGAAACTCAGAAGAGAACAGTCATAGGGCAAGGCTGAGTTTCTTTGGTGCTAATGGTTTAAGGCAAAGAACAAAAACACTACAGAGAAAAGTAAATATTTTGTACAATAAAGTATGGAATACCCCATGAATTGAATGAGTGAATGGATGAATGAATGAATGAAGTAACTTATTGATGAAAGAGTGGAAACTGGTTGCTGAACTAATTTTCAGTACCTTACCTGTGTAAGTAACCACCTCAGTTCAGAAAGGAGGGCTCTCTCTTCCCTGTATCTGGTTGATTTTAATGAGACATAGGACAAAATAAAGATTCAAAATTTTAATTCCCATACTGATAATAAAAATAATTCCATGAATTCTGTAAACCATTGCATAAATGCTATAGTGTAAAAAAATTTAACAAGTGTTAACAATTTTAAACAATTCATTACAAGTAAATGATTATGCATTATAAATACTACCTTCTGGGTTAAGGAAATTCCATTCACAATAACATTCTCATCTAAACACTCAAACCATATTAGCGGCTTTCATAAATTAATACATATGAAAAGTCCATATTGAATTAAGGTCTTATGCTGACCACAGTTACACAAATATATTGTGACAATATTACTACCAATATTTTAACACTAGATAGATGAAAAAAGACAATAGGCAACAAAAATGATGATGGAATAATTTGAACATATCTATAAACACACAGCTCAAGCTCCTTTTGAAACCAGCACTCCAGTTGTGGAACAAGAGTTATTTACTGTGAAACCCACCCTGAGACTCTCATCTCCTCTGCTCCCTGGCTACTTCAATTCACAGAGAACACAGGGACCTGAATAGCATTCACTTCAAAAACTCTCAACTTGTTCTTTGCCACATGGTCTTTTTGTGAGTTGTTCTTCCCTATGAGCACTGGGGTGATTTGACTTTATAGAACTGGGAACAATGAGCAGACTATTGTTATAATTGTCTTGTATCTGTTAAACAGTTTCACTTTAAGCAGGTTTACTCAGGCCAATGAAACCTGTAACATTCCCTTTTGAGCATATTTCCACTAAATACAACAAATGTACTTTCCAGTATTAAAAATATCACTTTGGAAAAGACTGGAAATTGCTCTTGTGGAGGTCCCATTATTTCTAAGGAACTGAAACACGAATATAGACTTAAAGTGGCACAGAGAAAGCTTCTTTCTTTTTTTATGTAAATGATTCATTCAGCACACCCAGGAAACTTGCCAGAATAATAGCATGTAACCTAGGACCAGGCCGCTTACTCTGGGAATTTCACTCAGGTACATTTCTTTGGTCTGTCCTTTTTCCTCCCAGTCTTTAAAAACTCAAATTTCAGTCTATGATGAGCGCTACAGAAACATAAGGACATACACCTGCAACTCTTCTCACACTGAAAAACTATCAGTAATTATTCCTACAGAGTCAACACAGGTGTTCACTACCAAAAAATCCAGGCCCTATGCCAAATGTGCTTCTTAATATGGTGGGCCTTTGGGAAGAGCCCAGCCCGTATCTTCTCTTCACTGTGTGAAGGAGACACCATAGGAATGTTAGCCCTGGAGATAAGTCATCTCCTGAGAATTAGCCAAAGAACTGACCACATTAGCTTATGAAGATCTAAAGCTTAATTGTTCTAACTTGTTCATAATTTGAGAAGTCAATTATAGACAATAAAACACTGTCCTGTTACTCCAAAAAGGCCAAATAAAAGGCCTAAAATGAGAAACAAGTGCATAAATATTAATAAAAATAAAAATTTTAAACAGTGATAACAGTAGCACAAAAATATACTTAATGTTTTAAGTACTGAACTAAAAGCATTGAGGCATATGACCACTTTTTAATATAAATTGGAATCATCTCACTACAATTAAAAACAAAAAAACTTCACTAAAAAAACTAAGTACATAGTTACCTTTGTTAGCACAATAGCTGCAGAATGTTGTGGTGCCACATTCTTCTATATTGAGATAATAAAACCATTGTCTAAAATCAGCTGTATGTTTTAAAACATTTTTAAAAATCAAAACATATACTATCTTACAATACATTCTAATTTGGTCACTGTTAAAAATTCTTACCTAGTCACTTTGCACTTTTAAAAAATGCTATTAATGTTTAATAAAAGTCTTTGGCAAAGCCCACACAAGTTCAGAAGTCCATTGATATTCACAGCAAAGCTTGGTTATTCAAGTACCACTTCAACTCTCCTGCTCTACCCCTCCCTGTCTTTCAATCCTCAGTCTCCACTTGGTGAATCCAAAAAAATGCTCTTATAAGCACCACTTAAATCTAATTGTCTGGAGGCAGCAACCTGCTTTGCTGGGAATAAAGTTAGTCTGGGTAAAGTGAAGACATTTTTCTAAAATGTTTAATATATAGGGAAAATGTCTAAATCCAGACCTGGAACAATCAAAGCTAATCCTCATCAGATAATGTTCTAAAATTTTGTTCAAATTTTAATGCACAAAGGCTTTTGTCTTTGTTCCCTAATCTGTACCCTCAGTTTAGTGACATGGAGTTTGATTTGTTTCTTCTCCCTGGCTTATAATTGACCTTGCCATAACTCTGATGAAAAAAGCTTCGTGATGAGGGAGGAAAAAGGCTGGGTTCAATCATGTCTCCTCTATCACTGAGGTCCCTCCCTTTTTCCCTCCTTTCTATCCATCACATAAATGTCCAGGGCCTATTGACCAAAAAGGTGCTGAGTCTAGTCCCTGCTAAACTATCTTCTTAGGCCTGTTCTTTGGATCAACCTCCCTGTCCAGGCCCCCAGCTCTTGTAACTGTTCCAATTCACACAGCCATATGCTAAAGTCAAAAGGGTGTGTGGTCAGCCTGGATTTGTTCATTTTCAAAACATTTTCTTAATGAGATTAAATTAAACTTTGCTGGTCACATGAATGAACTTCTTGTTGAGAACAATAATTGAACATACAAATTAGGTAACACAGTAGAAGGTCTTTTCTATGTCAGCTGTACCTGTGTCACACTTATTTTTGTAGAATAAACCACCATTGTTAACATTTTCCTATACCAAAAGCTAATTCTATGAAAGTAACAAAATACAGTGTTAACATACAGTAAATGATTTCTCCTGAATTGCATACTCCCAACGGTCAGTGTTAAATATGAATGACTATCAACATCTCTAAAAAATTACAAAGCACCATTGCCTGATTAAAGATCTAGGTAAATTTGATCACCAGAATGTAGCTGTATAGTTTAATTTAATTTTAAAAATTCTAGTGTCACATCCCTTACAAGATATTATATTGAGTTGCTATCATTACAGAAAGGTAAGGATTTTTATTAGTATCAAATTGTCTTGCACATTTTTAAGGGATAAAGGAACAAAACAAAAATGTAAGCTGTTTCCTTCAATTCTTTTGCAAGGCATATAGGCACTTGGAAAAAGTGGCCATGGATCATATAAATGCATGATAGATCTCTCTTAAAATCATTTCATTAGGATTACAAAACTCCAATTGGAATATGTGCAAATGCACATGTTTAGGAAAATTAGTTCCTTTCATAAAATTAAAAACCTATCTAAATGCTTAAGTATATGTGCCTTTCAATAATCACTCTCTTTGCTTATAAATACTATCTGTTTGCACTTAATTTGAAAACTGTAAAAATCCTAGGCAAGTTTTTCACTACTAGATAAATGTTCATTTAATAAGTACTAATTTCAGAATATGAAATCTAACAATATATTTACCATACTATGATTTAACAATAATAAACTGATATGAAATATTTTAAGTTCACAGTACACATATAAAGCTTCATATTATTGTATATTAAAAAAACATGAAACCTAGAAAGCAGCTTAAAGCAATTTAAAACAACATCATAACCTCTAACTAAACCCCCTTGTTAACAAAGTGCTTTCACAAGAATCAAACTTCTAATAACCTAGTAAACAGTAGTGTTAGACTGATTCCAAAATACTGGCATGATTTATAATACACACACCAACAGGTCATGGATTAGAATGCTCTAAGGAATATTTTTCAATGAGGTTGCCTATTCATGTAACAGAGAGATACTTTCAATCCCTCCCAAACAACATTCAGAATAGACACCCTGACTATATGCTTAGCTCAGAGGGAGAACCTGAATGGACTGAGCAGATGAATTGGTTCTGTGTGTGTATATTTAAAAGTTTTGAGGATCAACGTAGCCATGAAACATTCGGACATGGTTGGTAAAAAAAAAAAAAAAGTCAATATGTAAAGGCAGTCAAATAATAGTCATTAAAATTAAAAAAAAAAAAAAAAAAAAACGACCATTATCTATCTCCTTGGAGGTCCAGATTGTGATCAGTCTGTCACTAATAAATGAACTACTACATCTGTCTTTATATAAAATACTAGGAACATAAAATAGTGTCCTTAATTAGTTACCATGATATAGCAGATGTCATTTCACACAGAGCTACAGCCTTGAGTACCAGGGCTGGGGGTCACCATTTGATCGGCTGGGCCTTGCAGTAAGGACATTCAGGCTGGCTAGACACACAGTGCTCACAGAGGACATAATGCTGACACGGCTGCAGAACGATACTACGATCATGTTCATGGCACACGACACATTTTTTTGAATGAAGTTGGAAGATCACCTGTAGTAACAAGAATGATTTCCCAGGAGAGATTTCAGAATGTAGTACATGCCTTCATCAATCCAACTACTAATCTCAGAATCCAATGTACAAGCAGCCTCTCATAATATTTATACATTTTATAAACATTACCTGAAGGTCAACTATATTATAAAGCCCCATGCTGAGGACTATGGTAAGGTATAGGGAAAATACAAATAAGCTTAAGATATAGTTCCTGCTTTCAGGCTACTTAAAAGAAGATTATGGTAAAAGGACAAGGCATGTGAAATGTTTAAGTAATGATTCAAGAGAGTACAGGATTAGTGGTAAACAAAGAACATGATAAAGTAGTTCACAACAAGGAGAAGGAGGAACCTATGCAATTGGTAAAGTTTGTTCAGGCAGGGCAATTACTGAGGCATGGAGGTAATGATCAATAAATATAGTGAAGTTGGGAAAGAAAGGGGAATTGAGAAAACCAAAAGGACAGGGAAGACAAATAATGGAAAAGATAAAAATTGCTTGACTGAATTGGCTGAAAATAATATGAGAATAATCTTTTCTGCTGATAAGCAGCACATTAAAAATAGACTATATATAGTATCTTTGGTTCAGTTATTGAGTTAACACTTCTCTTCATAACTATATCTGAGTCAAACTATTTTCAAAAGAACTCAGGCCAGGGACAGAAGTCATCAAAGCACTCCTTTCCAGAGCTTCAACTTCATGCCTGACAATCAACCAAGCTTTGGGGGGAGTCCTTGACTCTAAGGGCTCCTGCATTGCCTAGTCTCACCAAACACTCTTAATCTTCCTCCTCAAATCCCACTTGATTGGAACCCCACACCCTGCCAGCCAACCAATATGCCTTGAGGCTGATCATCCTCCCCCACATTTGTGCCTGTTGCCTACTGCCTCACCTTCGGCACAAACTCTGCAGGATACACTCCTGGGAGTCCATCCAGTCTTGCCAAAGCCAGTCCTGTGGATCCATTGCCAGCACACTGCTATCTCTAAAGCTTCCACAGACATTGTCCCCCCTGCTCTGCTGAAACAAATAGAAGAGGGCGAATACTTACCCCATCCACAGTTTCTAAATCTAAACGCAGCTGACTTTGTAATGAATGCAGCTTTGGTAAAGGGATGGTTTCTATGTCTCCATAGCTCCTCAGAACAGGAAATTTAGAGGATAAACCAAGCCTTTCAAATTCTTCCTGTAGTCGTTTAAATTTATTTTCAACTTCTTCCTTCTTCTGTAATGCTAGCTGTTTGTCAGTATCTGCTACTTTAGCACGTTCCTTTGCTTCATGGGCCTCTCTCTGCCACGCATCACAAGCCTGAAATAAATATGTAGACAATTTATCTAGAATATCTGAAAGCAGACCAAAAAGAAAGAAAAATACTGCATCTTTTTTTATGAGACAGAAAACACATAGAGTACATAACTTATGTGAACCTCACATAAGAAAAAAGACTAGTCATGTCAGCCAAGAACAAACCCACAATACTTTTCAATAAGGTAACCCCTCCCCCCCACTCCATTCCAAACAAAGATAAATTTTGCTTCTCTTTTGTTCATTACCTGTTTTACTTGTTGCCAAGAATCTTCCCACTGTTTAATTTTCCTCTTGGCCTCGTCAAGTTCCCGCCTGACTCGAGCTAATTCATTGCCATGAGCACTTGAGCTTGCTGAAGGGCCAGTTCCAGTGCTCAATATAGGGGAAGGGCTAGGAGAGAAACTCCCAGTTACAAAATCCCAGATGCTGCTATTGACACCATTTAAACCTGTCAGAGTAAGAAGGAAATGAAAGTAAATACATAAGTATAAGTAAATACAAATTTGTGTAGAAAGTTAATTTAGATCTCAGTCAACAGTATGAAGAGCTAATATGAAGATTAAATTATGTATTTAGAGAAAGAATTGAATAAATACCTTAAAATATTTTTTGCACCTTAACTACGAAAAGAATCTATAACCCCATTGTCTGATATTCAAAGCAGAAACCCAGATCCAACCGATCTTTAAAATATGAAAATATTTATTGGTATATCAATGATATCACCTACAAGTCATTTCCTAGTTGCCCACCAAACTTGATGATAAGAATTGAGGGGGCCTTTGAATGTGTTCACCTTTGTAACTCAAATCAAAGAGAATTTAAATTAGAAAATGTGAAAATGACATGTCTTTTCCCACTATGAAATAGGTAAGTGAATATAGTCAGAACAAATACAGAAACATAAAACTGTGTGTCTGCAGGGAAATAATATGTCATGTTGGAGAAATGTCAGAGCCAAGTCTGAAAAATACTGCAAAACCAAAGATAGGTTTATAGGAATTTCATATCTTGGACTTCTGCTAAAAACCCAGTTGAGCTATTTTGTTCTTTAAAGCCAACCTTCTACAGGCATTGTTACCTGGGTATCTGCTGAAAAGTTCTATAGTCTCCTACAAAACAATCCTGGAAGTGAACATGTTTTATTAGGTTAAAACCTACTGAACCCTCAGACAATACCAGAGGGGCCAAAACACCAAATCAGGTTAGATTCTGCTTGGAACCTACCTATCAGATCTTTCAGATTATTTAAATGGGGCGGGAGGAAAGGGGAGAAAGGGGGAAATAATCATGGCAGTTTTACAAGTACTTTCAAGTTCATGAGTTTAAAGGTTCCCTTGGTCAGTAGAAGATCTGTGAAAAGCTCTCCAGAGTGGAAGTGGAGCACATGTACAAAAGGTTTATGAGGTGATGATTAGGATTTGCCGTTTTCTTTATTATCCCAGATCTCCACTGTTTGTTTAGAAGTTTGAAATGGTGAAAGAAAATGAAATTTTAAAGTGTCTATGACTAATCTCAAACTACATCTAATTAGCACAATAATAATTGAGTTATTGTAGTTAAATTTTTTTTTAAATACTATTATTTAGATTGAAACAAATCAAAATCCAGGCTTCTGCCTCACTTCTCTGTTCTTGACAATTTCACTGACTTATAGGTATAACTTTCTATTTTGCTTTCTATGATTGACTTGTCATCTGCATTCTGACAAGATGCAAGACAAAAGAACACTTGTGACCACACATATAAAAACTACAAAACTTTTTACCCTGTCAAACTCTGACATCGATTTGTAGCAAGATTATCTGGAAAGAATTGTGTCATGAGCCCACAAGAAATTCATTTATGAGGAGATCTCAGAACGATACTAAGAAAAGGGGGAAAAAAGCCAATGTTCTTTGATGGAACCACCTA
>JAJPUD010034789.1:0-10651 GCA_023553655.1 Myrmecobius fasciatus | reverse complement strand
GCAATCTTCCAGAAAGGCCTTTTGAAACGGGGACCAGTGATGGTCGTTGCTGTTTTTTTCTGGATTTTTGTCTAAAGAAACCTCTGTATCTGAGGTCGTTTCTTTGCCTTGATAAAAGCTGTGTATGGTGAGAGCTCTCTTTTGTTTCTTCATCATTTTTTTTTTTAGACAGAATGGATATCTCTTTAAGGTAGGGGAAAAAAAAAAATCTCGGCTTAAGACGCTTTGCCCTGGGGCACTTCGGCGAGTTGACTTAATGTGCTGGGCCGGTGGGGGCTAGGACTAAGTCCGAATTACTCCTTAAACAAGGCAAGTCTGCCAGAACACCTGTCCCCAATCAGGGCAGAGTGTCCCGAGTGCCTCAGATGAACTCCAGGTGTTTGGAATTTGGAGTTTGGAGTTTGGAATTTCTTCCATGATGAGCCGAGCTGAGTCCCACCCTCACTTCCGGCCTGCACAATTGTCATCTATTTATCTTTCTGTCCGAGTCTGACTAACCTGATATGAAGTTATCCAGAGAGCAGTGTCCAAATATTTCTGAGTTCGTTGACTTGAAGATCAGTTCAGAGGCTTATTTTATTGTTGATTTGAGAGAAGATCGGAGGAGAAGCAGAAAGTCACCTTTTCACTCCGCCATCTTGGCTCCGCCCCCTAAATACCAAAATAGGCAATAATTATAGCAATCTAGTGTTTGACAAAGCCAAAGACTGCAGCTTTTGGGATAAGAACTCACTATGACAAAAACTTCAGAAAATTGGAAATTAATATCAAATTAGAGTTTGACCCACATCTAACATCATATACCAAGATAAGATATAAATGAGTTCAAAATTTAGACATAGTGACATTCTAAAAAATTTAGAGGAACATAGTATAATTTACCTCTCAGATCTGTGGAAAAGGAAGGAATGTGTGTCCAAAGAAGAGCTGAAACTCTTTTTTTAAAATTTTTTTTTTATTTTATTTGCCTAACATATGTGTGGGTAATTCTTCAACAATAACCCTTACATAGCTTTCCGTTACAAATTTTTCCCCCAACTCCCCACCCATCCCCTAGATGGCAGGATATCCACTACATGTTAATTATGTTAAAATATTGAGAGCTGAAACTCTTAATTGAACACCAGATAGATCATTTTGACTATATTAAGTTAAAAAGTTTTTGTACAAGCAAAACTAATGCAGACAAGATTAGGAGGGAAACAATAAATTGGGAAATCATTTTTACATATAAATGTTCTGATAAAGGCTTCATTTCTAAAATACATAGAGAATTGACTCAAATTTATAAGAATTCAAGCCATTCTTCAATCAATAAATGGTCAAAGGATATGAACAGACAATTTTCAGATGATGAAATTAAAACTATCTCTCATCATATGAAAACGTGAGCCAAATCGCTATTGATCAGAAAAATGCAAATTAAGACAACTCTGAGATACCACTACACACCTGTCAGATTGGCTAAGATAACAAGAAAACAAAGATATTGACGAAGGTTGCTGGGGATGTGGGAAAACGGGGACCCTGATACATTGTTGGTGGAACTGTAAATGGATCCAACCATTCTGGAGAGCAATTTGGAATTATGCTCAAAAAGCTATCAAATTTTGCATACTCTTTGACCCAGCAGTTTTTCTACTGGGCCTATATCCCAAAGAGATCTTAAAGGACGGAAAGAGATCCATGTGTGCAAAAATGTTTGTGGCAGCCCTTTTTGTAGTGGCTAAAAACTGGAAACTGAATGGATGTTCATCAGTTGGGGAGTGGCTGAATAATTAAGGTGTATGAATGTTATGGAATATTATTTTTCTGTAAGAAATGACCAGAAGGATGATTTCAGAGAGGCCTGGAGAGACTTGCATGAACTGATGCTCAGTGAAGTGAGCAGAACCAGGAGATCATTATACACGGTAATAACAAGACTATATGATGATCAATTCTGATGGACGTGGCTTTCTTCAACAATGAGATGTTTCAAACTAATTCTAAATGTGCAGTGATGAAGAAAGCCATCTCCTCCCAGAGAGATGCCTGAGGGAACTCACCATAGCATTTTTATGTTTCATGTTTGCTTGCATTTTGTTTTCCTTCTCAGATTTTTTTTCTTGTAGATCTGATTTTTCTTGTACAGCAAGATGACTTTTGCATATATTTAATTTGTAATATACTTTAACATAGTTAACATGTATTGGACTACCTGCCATCTAGGGGAAGGGGTGGAGGGAAGGAGAGAAAAATTTGAAACAGAAGTCTTTGCAAGGGTAAATGTTGAAAAATTACCCATGCATATGTTTTGTAAATAAAAAGCTTTAATTAAATAAATTCCATCAATCACTTTGTGAGTGATATTCCAAAATGAAGAGTGCCAGGAATACTATAGTTAGAATCTAAAACTCCCCCGTCAAGGGTAATTGGGATAGGAAAGTAAGAAGATGTGTTTTCCCATAAATTTCAGGGAATCATTTCTCTATTTTACCTTCTCCAAATAAGCCTTGCTATGTTGATTAGTTAGAAGCAGGGCATTGTACATATGATGCAAGTAATATACTCTCACCCATTACACGTGAAATAAAAGAAATTTAATTTTCCTCTGAAGACACCGTATCTCCAATTTGTCTAGGAAGTTGCATTTTTCTCAGGGCATTCCTTCCCCCTCATTCCTGACTATACATACTCAGGATCAAGAAGGAAATAATAATACTTCTTGCTACTCACTGCCATTTCCAGACTCTTCTATCATATTCACACAATGATCTTTTCTTTCTTCCAAATAAATTACCTTTTAAAAGTTTCTGTGGCTGTCATTAACCCTGGGTCATTTTTTCCTTTCTCAAGATTTCAATAAGTAGCTCACAATTTCCTCACAGTGAAAATTAATGCTCATATCCTTGGGATCTACTTTTATGATGGTGCCCCTTAAAATCTCTCTAATTCAAAGTTCATAAACTTTTTTTAAATCTCATGGACTGCTTCTTCATTTGATCCCATCCACACATTGATGGTTTCAAATGTTCCGTTTCAAAAATCCATTACTTAAAAGTTTTTCTATCTTATCACAACCTATTGTCATTATTCTTGTGTCTCATGCCAGAAGATATCTTCACTTGATATTACTACCCTCTCAACCTATGTTCTTATATTTCTTTTTTTCCTTTCCCAATTAAATTCTTATTTAAAAAAAAAGTTTATACTCATTGCCTCCATTTCATGACCTTTGAAATCTGTCTTCATTCCATACTTAATGTATTCTTCAAAATCATCAATAATATATTTGTTTCTGTGTCTAATGAACTTTTCCCACTGACCATCTTTAAACTCTTTGTACTTTATGACACTGTTGAGCATTCCATCACTCTGGATAATTTCTGTTCCATGAGTTCTCTGACATTACTCGGTTGAGATACTTTACTGGTGTAAAAGATACTTCCTTCTAAATCTTATTCCTACTATCATAATCTATGTCCTATATTCCCCTATCCCCTTATGTATTTGTATACTTCAGGACTCTAACCTTGTCTCCTTTTTTTCTTTCTCTTCTATTCTCTCTCATTAAATTCATAACTGTCCCGAATTTAAATGTTATCTCTCTGAAAATTACATATTTAGTTCTCATTGTTCTTCTTAGCTGAAGTACTGAATAGCTAGTTGTCTGCTAGATATCTCCACCTGAGTGTTTTATAGACATCAAAACTAAGCATTAACAACATAGAATACATTACTTTCTTCCAAACCAGCCTCTCCTTCTAAGTTCCCTTATGCTATTGATCATTTTTTCACTTATTCCATTTTACAACCATTTGCCAAGTATAATGGATAGCATTATTAATATCTGTTTTCTTCTCTCTACTAATACCACAACCACTTGACATATTTCTCATCAATTCTCCTAGATTATATTACACAAGAAACCTGGTTACTCCTCATAACTTTTAATGTAGACTTTTCTCTTTTCAATTAGACTTCAACATAGATATCAAGTTGATGTTTATATTTTAAGCAGTAATAAATGGTATTTTATTGAGCTAATATAAATCTACTTCCCCCCTTTCATCTCTATCCTATAGTGGAAAAAACCAAACCAAAACAAAAAACTTACAACAAACATTGATAGTGAAGCAAAATTAAGTTCTTCACTTGTCAAGTTCAAGAAATATGTCTTGTTTTATGATTTAAATCCATGATATTTTTTTCTGTTGGGATTTGAATAGTATGCTTCAGCAATAAGTTGTTTGCAAAAGTAGCAGAAGATAAGATCTTACTCAATTCCTTCCATGACACAATTGTTACTTTGACACATAAACCAGGGAAAGTCAAAACCCAGCAGCTATAGACCAATATCCGAAATTATTATTGACATAAAATTTTTAAATATAATCTTAGCAAAGAGGCTAAAAGAACATATTCTGAAGATTATGCACTATGACAAGGTTGAATGTATATCAGGAATGCATGGCTAGCTTAAAATTAGAAAAAAAACAAAATTAACTATTAACAACAATAAAAATGTTATGATTGTACTAACAGAGGGAGAAAAAGCCTTGAAAAAATATTGATTTCTAAAAACAATCCTAGAAACTATAAAAATAAGTGGACTTTGATTAAAATGATATATAGCATACCTCCAAATCAAATTGTTATTCTTAGAGCTTAGCTCTCATTATGGCACTTCTAAGAGCAAGAGACTTTCATTCTTCTCATTGGTTGTATCTTTGACCTTTTTCATCATCCACAAATATACCATTCTGTGCTCAATAATCCCCAAATCCCCTTTCTGACCATTGCCCATTAGCTTTCTTTCTCTTTTCCTTCTCTTACCATACTTTACCCTTATCTACATTGACATCAATTCCTTGATCTCTCTGAGTCTATCTCCTGTTTACTTTACATTCTTTTCATTTTTCCATATTAACACCCTAGTGAATCAATTGAAGTCTACACTATTCTCCTCTCTTACTTACCTCTTTGTTTTTATTAAAGCTTTTTTATTTTCAAAACATATGCACAGATAATATTTCAATGTTGATCCTTGCATAGTCTTGTGTTCCAAATTTACCCCTCCTCTCACCCTCTCCCCTAAATGGCAAGCAATCCAATATATATTATACATTTAAAATATATGCTAAACCAAATATATGTAAACATATTTGTACAATTATCTTGCTGCCCAAGAAAGATCAGCTCAAAAAGGAAAGAAATGAATAAGAAAACAAATTGCAACAAACAACAACAAAAAGTGAGAATGTTATGTTGTCATCCACATTCAGTTTTCACAGTCCTCTCTCTGGGTGTAGATGGCTCTCTTTATCATAATATCATTGAAACTGGCCTCAATCATCTCATTTTTGGAAAGTCTTATCCATCAGAATTGGTCATCGTATAATCTTGATGTTGTCATGTACAATGATCTCCTGGTTCTGCTCATTTCACTTAACATCAGTTCACGGAAATCTTTCCAGGCCTTTTAAAAATCATCCTGCTGATCATTTCTTAGAGAACAACAATATTCCATAACATTCATATACCATAACTTATTCAGCCATTCTCCAACAGATGAGTATGTACTTGGTTTCCAATTTCTTGCAACTATGAAAAGGGCTACCACAAACATTTTTGTACATGTGGAATTTCCCTCCTTTAAAATCTCTTTGGGAGATAAGCTTAGTAGAAACATGCTAGATCAAAGAGTATGCACATTTTTGATAACTTTTTGATCACTGTTACAAATTGCTCTCCAGAATGGCTGGATTCATTCACAGTTCCATCAACAATGTATCAGTGTCCCAGTTTTCCCACATTCCCTCCAACACTAATCATTATTTTTTTTTCTGTCATCTTAGTCAATTTGAGAGGTGAGTAGTGGTATCTCAGAGCCTTCTTAATTTACATTTCTTTGATCAATAGTGATTCAGAGCACCTTTTCATATGACTAGATATGGTTTTAATTTCTTCATCTGAAAATTGTCTGTTCATATCCTTTGACCATTTATCAGCTGGAGAATGGCTTAAATTCTTGTAAATTTGAGTCAATTCTCTATATATTTTAGAAATGAGGCCTTTATCAGAACCCTTAAATGTAAAAAATGTTTTTTTCCAATTTATTGTTTCCCTTCTAATCTTGTCTGCATTAGTTTTGTTTGTATGAAAACTTTTTAGCTTAATATAATAAAAACTATCTATTTGGTGTTCAGTTATGAGTTCCAGTTCTTTTTTGGTCACAATACTTTCCTTCTCCAAAGATCTGAGAGGTAAACTTTGCTATGCTCTTCTAATTTGCTTATAATATCACTCTTTATGTCTAAATCCTCAACCCATTTTGATCTTATCTTGGTATAGTTTTTGCTATACTAGTTTCCAATTTTCTCAGCAGTTTTTGTCAGTTCGTGAGTTCTTATCCTAAAAGCTGGGATCTTTGGATTTGTCAAACACTAGATTGCTACAGTTATTGACTTTTATCTTATGAATGGAACCTATTTCACTGATCAACTACTGTATTTTTTAGCCAGTATCAAATAGTTTTGATGACTGCTGCCTTATAATATAGTTTTAGGTCTGGCACAGCTAGGCCACCTTCATTGACATTTTTTTGTCAATTCCCTTGAAATTTTTTATCTTTTGTTCTTCCACATGAACTTTGTTATTATATTTTCTAGACCCGTAAAATAATTTCTTGGGAGTTTGATTGGTATGGCACTAAATAAGTAGATTTATTTAGGTAGTATTGTCAATTTTATTATATTTGCTTGGCCTACTCATGAGCACTTGATATTTTTGCAACTTATTTTATCTGACTTTATTTGTGTGGAAAGTATTTTCTAGTTCACATAATTCCTGACTTTCTTTTGGCAGATAGATTCCTAAGTATTTTATACTATTGACAGTTATTTTCAATGGAATTTTTCTTTGTATCTTTAGCTGGTGGAACTTTTGGTAATATTCAAAAGTACTGATGATTTATGTGGATTTTTTTGTGTCCTGCAAACATTGCTAAAGTGTGAATTATTTCTACTAGTTTTGTAGTTGATTCTCTAGCGTTCTCTCAGAACATCTGCATCTCTAACATCATTTGCAAAGAGTGATAATTTTGGTTTTCTTATTACCTACTCTAATTCTTTTAATCTTTTCTTTTTATGGTATAGCCAATGCTAACATTTCTAATATAATATTGCATAGTAATGGTGTTAATGAGTAACCTTGTTTCACTACTGATCTTATTGGGAATGATTCTACTTTGTCCCTATTACATATGATGCTTCCTGATGGTTTTAAATAAATGCAACTTTTCATTTTAAGGAAAACTCCATTTATTCCTAGTATTTTTAATAGGAATGGGTGTTGGGTTTTTTCAAATGCTTTTTATGCATTTATTGAGATAATCACATGGTTTTTGTTACTTTGGTTATTGATTTAGTTAATTATGCTAATAGTTTTCTTAATATTGAACCAGTCCTACATTCCTGGTATAAATCCTACTTGGTCTTAATGTATTATCCTGAGGATGACTTTATGTAATTTCTTTGGTAATACTTTATTTAAAATTTTTGCTTCAATATTCATTAAGGAAATTGGTTTTTAATTTGCTCTCTCAATTTTCACCCTACCTGGTTTAGGTATCAGTACTGTATCTGAGTAATAAAAGTTTGGTAGGAAATCTTCTTTCCTCATTTTTTCAAATAGTTTGCATAGTACTGCAATTAATTGTTCTTTAAATATTTGGTAAAATTTACATGTAAATCCATCTGGACCTGGAGATTTTCTCTTAGGGAATTGATTAATTAATAACTTGGTTTTCTAAAATGGGACTATTTAAATCATTTATTTTCTCTTCTGAGAACCTTGGCATTCTATATTTTATAGATATTCCTCCATTTTACTCATATTATGAAATGTATTGACGTATAATTGGGCAAAATAACTTCTAATTATTGTTCTAATTTCCTCTTCATTAGTGGAATTTTCTCCTTTTTCACTTTTGAGACTAACAATTTGATTTTATTCTTTCCTTTCTCTAATCAAATTAAATAAAAGTTTATTTAGTTGTTTTTTCATAAAACCAACTCTTAGTTTTATTTATAAATTCAATAATTTTCTTATTTTCACCTTGTACTTTCATAATTTTAAATTTGATATTTAATTGAAGGTTTTTAATTTGTGCTTTTTCTAGTCGTTTAATTGTAAGCCCAATTCATTGAACTTCTATTTCTCAATTTTATGCAAATTATCATCTAGAGATATAAAATTTCCCCTAATAACTGATTTGGCTGCAAATCACACATTTTGGTATGTTGTCCTATTATTATCATTCTTTTTGGATGAAGTTATTGATTGTATTTATCATTTGTTATTTCACCCATTCATTCTTTAGGATTAGATTATTTAGTTTCCAATTAATTTTTGGTCTATTTTCCCCTGAACTTTTATTGCATGTGACTCTTATTGCATCATGATATGAAAAAATGCATTTAATATTTCTATCTGTATTTCATTTTGAAGGTTTTATGGCCTGATACATGGTCAATATTTGCATGGGTTCCATGAGCCTCCAAGAAAAAAATAAACTCTTTTCTGTCTCCATTCAGTTTTCTCCAATGATCTATCATACCTAACTTTTCTAACATTTTGTTGACCTCCTTAACCTCTTTCTTTTTTAATTTGTGGTTTGATTTATGTAGTTCTGAGAGAGCAAGTTGAGATCCCCAACTCGTATAGTTTTGCTGTCTACTTCTTGTATCTCTCAACTTCTGCACTAGGGATTTGGATTGCTATACCACTTGGTGTATATATATTTAGTACTGATATTGCTTTATTATTTATAGTTTCCTTCCTTGTCTTATAATTAGGTCTATCTTTCCTTTTACTTGATCTGATATTAAGATCACTTCCTCTACTTCTTTTGCTTCACCTGAAGCATAATAAATTCTCCCTAGCCCTTTACCTTCAGTTTGTATATTTCACTCTGCTTTAAATATCTTTCTTGTAAACAACATATAGGTTTCTCCCTTGTAATCCAGTCTCTATCAACTTCTGTTTCATGAGAAGTTTCATCTCATTCGCATTCATAATTGAAATGACTAATTCTGTATTTCCTCCCATCTTATGTTTCTCTTTTTCTGCTTTCTCCCTTTTGTTCTTTCCCAGTATTTTGCTTTAGAATGCCACCTCTTTTCAAACAGCCCTCTCTCTTTAGAAACCCTTCCCCTTTCTTACACCTTTCCCTTACTATTGGCCTTTCCCGTTCGATTCCCCTTCCCTATAAGGTGAGACAAGTTTTTTGGTCAAACCAAATATGTCTGATATTCTGTCTGAGCCAAATATCATGCGAGTAAGATTCACACAATGCTCACCCCTCTTCCTTCCTTTCCTCAATTATAATAGGTCTTCTTTGCTTGTTTATGAAATGTAATTTCCTTTACTTTATCTCCTTTTTCCAGTATAATTCCCTTTCCACCTCTAGTTTTTTTTAATATTATCATAATAAAATCAAATTATACCCACACTTCCTAAGTGTACTTGTAACAGAAATATACTTCTCAAGAGTTCTTTCCTTTTTACCTTTTTATGCTTCTCATGAGTTCTGTGTTTGGAAATCAAACTTTTTTATTCAGGCCTGATCATTTCATATTCAGAAACAAATGAAATTCACCTGTATCATTGAATGTCCATCTTCTTCCCTGAAAGATAGTGCTCTTTTTAGCTGGATAGCTTATTCTTGCCTGTAATCCAAGTTCCTTTACTTTTCAGAAAATCAGATTCCAGGCCTTTTGATCCTTTAAGGTGGAAGCTGCTAGGTCCTGGGTAATTCGGATTGTGGCTCCACGGTATTAAATTATTTCTTTCTGGCTGCTTGCAATATTTTTTTTTCCTTGTTCCAATAGTTCTGATATTTAGCCACAATATTCCTTGGCACTTTCATTTTGGGGTCTCTTTTATTTATTTATTTTTTACTTTTTTTTATTAAAGCTTTTTATTTGTATAACATATGTATGGGTAGTTACCCAGCATTGATCTTTACAAAGCTTTCCATTACCAATTTTACCCCCAGGCCCCTCCCCTTCCCTAGATGGCAGGAAGTCCACTACATGTTAATAATGTTGAAATACTTGACAAGTTATGCAAGAAAAATCCTATCTAAAAGAAAAAAAAAAAAGAAAATCAGAGAAAGGCAACACCATGCAAAAAAATATCAATAGAGATCATGAAAATGTTACATTGTGGTCCATATTTCATATCCCTCTCTCTGGGTGTATATGGTTTTCTTCAGTGAACAATTGGAACTGGTTTGAGACAATTCTTTGTTGCAGAGAGCCATGTTCATCAGAATTGATCATCATATAGTATTGTTGTTGCCGTGTATAATGATCTCCTGGTTCTGGTCGTTTCACTCAGCATCAGTTCGTGCAAGTCCCTCCAGGCCTCTCTGAAATCGTCCTGCTGGTCGTTTCTTACAGAGCAATAATATTGCATAACATTCATATACCATAATTTATTCAGCCACTCTCCAATTGATGGGCATCCCTTCAGTTTCCAGTTTCTAGCCACTGCAAAACGGGCTGCCATAAACATTCTTGCACATGTGGGTCCCTTTCCCTCCCCTAAGTTCTCTTTGGGATATAGGCCCAGTAGAAACACTGCTGGGTCAAAGGGTATGCAC
>JAJPUD010034788.1:0-10652 GCA_023553655.1 Myrmecobius fasciatus | reverse complement strand
AAAGAGCTACACAGTAACAACAGCACTGAAAAGAAACAGAAGAAATATAGAAAAGGGAGAAACTGATCAGTTCTTAAAGTGATGAGACAGAAGCAGAAAGAGCTACACAATAACAACAGCATTGAAAAGAAAAACAGTTTTGAGTTGGGATCAGTACAGAGAGAGGTAGCTCAAGATACAGAATCCAAGGAACATTTTTATACATGGCTAAAGGGGAATTTGTTGGCTTGACTCCACCCAATAGTTACAAGGATTGTGTTTGTATTTTCCCATCTGGGCAGTTTATGGGGGAAATATCCAGGGACTCTGAAATTACTCTCATTTATTTACCCCGTCTGTATTTTGTGGTCCACAGCTGATTGCCCATTGTCTTCCCAGTTAGAATGGGAGCTCCTTGAAAGTGGGGTCCATATTTCTGCTTATCTTTGTAATGCCGGCACTTAGCCCAGGTTTAACAAAGACTTACTGACTGATTCTAAATGGACAATAAGTCCATTCCAGCCACAAATAATTTTGAGCTAGCTTCATTATGATTTCATAGTTGAAAAATACAAACTCTGTTGGCACAAAATTCTGCAAATGCAAATGTGCATCCAGACTTGAAAACCCTTCCCCACGTCCTGGTGGCAACAGAAACTACTCATGAGCATCTGAAAAAGACATGACATGGAAGACCAAGGTCCTCCCTCACAGGGATTTCTCACACAAAGTCTCTGTATGCTAAGTGCGAGTGTCTGTATGGTATGGAGAAATGAAGACTGCTGTGGACCTCATGCAAGCTATTTCTAAATCACCCATCTGCAAAGATTTATTAAATACGTGTATGTGTGTGTGTGTGTGAGAGAGACAGACAGACAGACAGAGAAGAAATAGAAAGATTGAGAGAGAAACAGAGACAGGGGAGACAGAGGGAGGGAAGGAGGGGAGTGGGAAGGAAGAAAAGAAGAAAAAAAGGAAGGAGAGAAAGAAGGAAAAAGAGACAAGAAACAAGAGAGAGAAAAGAAAGAAAGAGAAAGAAAAGGAGGGAGGGAAGAAGGAAGGAAAAGAAAATATACTTCCATCCACACTGAGTATTGAGGTATTTCATGTTTCACCTAAGTCTTTCAGAGTTGTCTTGAGTAAAGCACTCAGCAAACCTCAAAGTTCTATTGAACGTTAACAAAGAGACGCTGACAATGAATCCAGCTCCTCCTCTCCCCCATGTCTCCATTTCCTGCTGGACTTGCTCATCCCAGGGTCCCATGGTGGAAAGAACCCAAGTTCAGATTTGGCTTCAGACACTTCCTAGCTGTGTGATCCTAAGCAAGTCATTTTACCCCATTTGCCTCAGTTTCCTCATTTGTCAAATGAGTTAGAGAAGGAAATGGCCAACCCTCTAGTATTTCTGCTGAATACTCTCAGGAGTATTTTATTTTTCCAATTACATGTAAAGATAGTTTTCAGTGTTCATTCCTGTAAGATTCTGAGTTCCAAAGTTTTTTTTTTCCTTTCCCTCCCTCACCCCCGCCCCAACACAGCATGCAATCTGATATAGGGTATACGTGTGCAGTCCCTTTGAACCTATTTCCAAATTTCACTAATTATTCTTGCTAACTATAAACCGAGCTCTGTTGTTGCTGAAAGTTCTGTCAGCTCCCTCTTAATTGGGCACCCTGTGGAAGAGCCCTGGCTGCCCTACCCCAGGTACAGCTCAGAGGGGACTCCCTCTATTGACCCCTCTAGAGTTGAGTGGGCCAGGGATATGCAGGTACTGATAGGATAGCGCCGGATGGCGACAATGACCATGGAGAATGCTCCAAGGGTACTGAAGAGGAGATAAGAGAGGGACCCACTTGTGGCCAGGATTTATATTCTCTCACACTGACTGGGAGAATTGGGAGACAGTGGAGAACAGCAGGGAGTCAGCCAGCCTCTGCCCCAGAGGCCTGGCGGTCAGTCCTGCCTTTATCACCTGACTCTGTCTCAGAGGCCTGGTGGTCAGTCCTGCCTTTGTCACCCAGACTCTGCCCCAGAAGCCTGGCAGTCAGTCCTGCCTTAATCACCTGACTCTGCCCCAGAGGCCTGGTGGCCAGTCCTGCCTCCGCCACTTGTTGGGCTGGTGATGTTGGCCAAGTCCCTTAACTTACAGAACCTGCATTTCCTCCTCTCCCAGATGAGGGACATGGAGGAGGGCAGCCCGGGGCCCTCTAGGCTCTCCCATTCTGTGTTTGGATAATGAAGAGCGTTTTGTTTCCCAGGTGGAGGCTCCTCTGTCCCCCTCCCAAGACCACGTGATCACACACTCAGCACCTCAAGAGAAGCCCAATGGGTACCTGAGGATGGTGTCGCCCGAGAGATGACGCTGGTCTGCAGGCCCTGATGCCAGTGCGGCTCACAACAACAATCTGACATAAGCTAATCACTGAAGGCGGGGGGGGGGGGAGGGGAGGGCCCCGTGACAGTGCCCACAGACATGACTGGGTGAGTCTTCCATGTACATTTGGGCAGAAATCCAAGGCCTCCATGAAAGTACCAGCTGCTTACAATCTGCCTTTGCTCTCCAGGGTACCTTAAGGTTACCCGGTCTAACCCCCTTCCTCATCCGGGGCTGATGGCTCCCCAGCTGGCAGCCAGCTACTGCCCCATCCCCCCCCCCCCGAGGTCGGCCCAGGATGAGCACGGAGCTCCAGATCATTAGCTGGTTACCCAGAGGTTACATTGTGGGCAAAGCCCCTCCCCCCCCAACTCTGCTGAGACCCTTCCCTTGCTTGCTGGGAGTCTGAACTTGCCAGAAAGCCCCGGCCCGCCCCCAAAGGCGTCAGTCACAAAGGGTAGGACGGTGCCCGGGTTAGGCTCCCTGGCCCGGCCCGGGAACGTCTGGCCCACCTGGTATAATAGGAGTCCACCCCCAAGGCCTCCCGCACGCTGGCGATGTGCTGCTCCAGGCCGGAGCCGGTGACTGTCGGCAGGAGCGCGCTGCTGCTTTCCTGGAAGTCGCTGCAGTTCTCCGCCATGTTGTCGCCCAAATAGTATTCGTGAAACTTGAGGATTCCTGAAACGAGAAACGAACCGCTGATGTGACGCCGGGCGGGAGGGAAGCACCCGGGCCGGCCAAGAGTGGCAGTGGCGGGCCGAGAACGGCGGTGGGCTGGCTGAAAGTGGTGCTGGGCCCAGAATGGTGGCAGGCCAAGAGTGGCGGCGGGCTGAGACAAGCTCATAAAGAAGCACGAGGGGCTGACATTTGTGAAGCGGTGAAAGGTTTACAGAGTGTTGTGTTCATCTTCTCATCTGAAAAAGTATGGCCTCCCCACCCCTTCCCCCACACCTTCCCCGAGGAGCCGAGGGTGTGCAAGGATGCTGGGCCAGCTTTTTGGACTTTTGAAATCTGGTCCAGTGCTTTCCAAGCGGGGTTTGCTCTGGGGAGAGACGTTGGGAAGCGCCGGCCTCCCAACCATCTCCTGTCTGTTTCCGAACACGTTTCTCAGCTGCACCTACTATGGAAGAGCCTTCCCACTAAGCACCCAGAGCTGGCTCTGAAGGAGCCCCGCCACAGGGAGGCGGAACAAAAAGTCTGCTCTTCCGGCAAGCTCCTCTCATCTCGCATTAGAACCGAGGCAGGCGTGCACAGAGAAATGTGGCAGAAGGGGCAAACGGTGCCCACCAAAGTGAACATCATGAACGATAAAGCCAAAGGGAGCGCTGGGTAATTACACTGACCAGGCTTGGCCCCAGGCAGGACTTGAGGAAATGGCCCTTCCTCCTCCCTCCTCCCTCCTTCCCTTCATTTCTGCCTCTGTGGCTTCTTTCCCCTCCTTTTGTCCCTCCCCATCTCTCCATCCCTTCCCCGACTCCCCCCGCCTTATCCACTTCGGACATGGAGTACTATCAGGGACGACTGCTGGGGGCACAGGTTTTCCTGAACTGCTTTTCCCCCTTTTCTTCCTGAATCTTTGTTATGAGGAGGTTAAGTGGAGGGACCCACTGGTATGAATATGATGGAAAACAAAAGGCATCGCTACAAATAAATAAATAACTTCGGGTTTTAAACGGCATTGGCATCCAGGGCACAAACCCTACGGAACGCCAACGCTTTCCCAGTGATGCCCTGGGACTGTGAATTGTGGGATCCCACAATTTCCAACGACTCCAAATTGTGGATGAGGCACGGGGCCGTGGGAAGCCCGTAGCAGATGGGAGAAGTGGTGTGGGTGCAAGCGGGGGGAGGGAGGGGAGAAGGGAGGAGCTGGTCCGCTACCACAGGACAGTGAGGGCACACAGGTGGGCAGCTGGCGATGGGGAAGGCCCACAAGCAGGGGCGGCCCCCGGTCCCTGCTGCTGAGGTTCTGTCAGGCAGGCCTCGCGGACATCAGGGGTCCTGCTCCATCCAGCAGGAGCAGATGGGATCGGTTACTTTGGCACGGTTAGCAGGGGCCCCTCCCTCCCCGGGATGATGGACGTGCTTGAGTGCCAACGTGTCTGCCTGAATGGTGATGATGGCACTCATCAGCAGAGCACACGCTGGCCAGGGCCCAGACACAGATGAGTAAAATTCAAGCAATGCCCCATGAATGCTAAGGACCAGCCGCAGGACAGAGTCGGGGCGCACGGCAATCTGGGAACTCCCTGGCCACCCCTCTGTAGTCAGGTCTGTGTGGACCAGGGTGCCACCCTCACAGCCCTCCTGAAAACAATGAGGAACAAAAGCAAGCCCAGCAGTTCCGGGGTCACCGGCTCATCGTTACACAGGTCTGGCTGTAGCGGGGGCCTGTCGGGCCCTCCCAAGCCCTCGAGATCCATGTTAAAAGGGGGTCCTGCTATCAGGGATACAAACGGAGTGCCAGTGGGAGTCGCTAGCAGTCACAATTTCTAGTGTCAAAAGGCCAGAGGTTCCACAGCAACGGGGAAACTTGATAGAAAACCCCGCAGTCTCAGGGAGAGAATTAATAGGCGAGAGAACACGGGAGCTGAGAAGCTCCTGGGACCATCGTTTTGCCGACGTAACTCCAAGGCAATTTCTTTTAGGTCCAAACAATCTCCGACTTAGTCCGGAAAAGCTCAAAGGCGGCTAACGCGCATTCAAAAGAACGTGACTTCCAATTAGGAGACCCGCTTCTCCAGTCGATAAACTCTTATTGGATTTGGTCTCTCCAATGTGGGAGAGCCATCAGCATTTTATTATGCAAAAAATACGGGCCCAGCAGCTAATTAGGGATTCTGTATTTCATAAAGCCGTACAGCCCTTGCGTTTAATGTTAGCGGGATCATTAAGGATCTGGATGTCAGTTAGAACAGAACCGGTTTCACCGATCCTGCTAGCTCCCAAATTCGGAATGGGAGTCGGTACTTAAAAGTCTGATGGAGTCTCCGGTATCAGCTTAAGACTCGTTAGCCATCCAGGTGAAGGGTCACAATTATTAAATTATATCCAGAAAGAACTCATTAAGGCTCCAAGTCGTCCGCTTTATTAGATAATGATCAACAGCTGCCTGCAAACAGGGCCGCTCTTCGGATTAATCCTCCCTGCACTTGGTCCTCCAAGATAAATGGTTCCATATTCTCAAGTCGAGACTGAGATTTCTGGGGGAATGAGGCAGCTGGGTTGTCTTGTTCACTGAGCGCTCGACTGGAAAACGCATCGTAGCCGAATTTTGGCGGAAATCTCACGGCAGCTTTTTGGTGTGACCCACAAAACACATTTCTCCTTCCTCCCATCATTTACCCTTCATCTGCCCTCCACACATGAGAGACAGAGAGACAGAGACAGAGAGAGACAGAGACACACACAGAGACAGAGAGACACAGAGAGAGACACAGAGAGAGAGAGAGACAGAGGAGAGAGAGACAGAGAGAGACACAGAGAGAGAGAGAGAGAGGAAAGAGAGAGATCGTACCTGCACCAGGAGCGAGCAGCCAGCTGTACAGGTAGCCTGCTGCCAGGGAGTAGTAGAGCACGAGCCCCCGTTGGCCATTCACCATCTCTAAGATCTGGTCGATCGTCACTGGCGAGTAGGGGTCAGAGTCCTGGTGGCCGGTCTGACGTTCCACCAGGAGATCGGCAAACGCCCTGGTCCTGCCCCTCTCTGCCACGGCCAGGGCTTCGTCATGATGGCCTGGAGCAGGGAGGCAGAGAAGGGCCTGTCAGGAGGCAGCTGGACATCCCTCCAGCTCCAGCCCAAGGGAAGGAGGCAGGCCCGGGGCCACAGTCGGAGGCCCAGGGGAGGCCCAGGTTCCCCACTTCTGGCCCCCATCAGACCCTCCATCCCCCCATCCAGCACCAGAAGGTGCCAGCCTGCTCTGCCAAATGGCCGACTCATATGTGACTCTATTGAATGTGTTTTTCAAGCCTTCTGCTGTCACTAACTGAAAGAGCAGCGCTCGTTTTGTTTACGTTCATAAATCACCTCCAAAGTGCAGGATGAACCCCAATGCTCTAGGAGAGGAGATTACAAATACATAGGTACTAGCGACAACAGTCCCACACCAAAGGGGCTCAGACCCTAGCTCTGGCACAGCAGCGTGGCCCGCCCAGCTGACCTCAGATGGGTCTTATCAAGGACCGCCACAGTCTCTGTGCCAGGGGACGAGACAATTGGGACAAAGGTGAGTGAAGGCAGGGAGGCCAAGGGGGACAAGGGGAAAGGGGACAGCCAGCGCGGATGCGTCAGGACCACGACGGCACAGGCTGGCCCAGGAGCCCCACAGAAATCCAAGCGGGATTGACGGCAGCCACTAAAAAAGCTGGTTTTAAAAGAGAAACATTCAAACACAGCATCGCTCCTGAAAAGGGAGAGATTTCTGCTCTGAGACCCCCAGGAGGGGGAGCAAGTGGGGTGAAAAGCACATGCACTTAAGGTCAGAAGATGGGGTTCAAATCCTGTGTGGCCAGGGCCAAGGGTCCTTCACCTGTCCTAGCTTCGGTCTGCATCTCCATACCCTGAGCCCTGGGACTAGAGGCCCCTGAAGGACCATCCACCTGAAGGCTCTGTGTTCTAGGGTCCCTTAGCTCTACCAGGCCAGGACACCATCCCCACCTCCTGAGGCTAAAAGTCAGATTTTTCTCTGAGCGACTCCAAAGGAAGGCCTCTCACCCAGGCTGACGAGCACCCGCTGCAGGGCCTGGTAGGAGGACGTCTGCAGGTCAAACAGCGACAGCTTGTAGTCCGTGCTCAGCTGCACCTCGTGGCGGATCGTTTCAAACAAGGCCGAGGCTCTGTAGAGCTGCAGGGACACAGACAGAGACAGAGGGTGAGGGCTCCCACCCGGCCTGGGACCCAATGCTGCCAGGGACCACTGCGGCCTGTCCCGATGCAGGCAGACGAGGGGGCGGCAGGATGTCCCAGGGGATCCAAGGGAGGCCTGGGCCAGGCACTGGGAGGGAGCCCACCTAGGCCTTGGGGAAGGCCTCAGCCATCCTCGGCAGGAAGCCGGCCCTGGAGCCTTGGAGAAGGCCTCCTGGAGAAGTTGGCCCTGGAGCCTTGAGGAAGGCCTCCTGGGGAAGCCGGCCCTGGGGCCTCGGGGAAGGCCTCCTGGAGAAGTTGGCCCTGGGGCCTCGGGAAAGGCCTCAGTCATCCTCCTGAGAAGTCAGCCTGCTCCCCTAAAACGAGCTTCAGGATCCAGGACAAAACCCCACTCCACAAACTTGCCCAGCACGAGGAACGGGCTGTCCTATGGGACTGAACCTCTGGACAGACACAAAGCTCACTTGGGATCCAGTGCTCTGGTGCCTGGGTGGGTAAGAGTATCCCACGCTCTGCCCTTCCTCGACAGTTCATAACTAAGCTTCCCGATGGCCCGGACACACCATCCTGAACATCCATCACTTTGCAGCCTGGGCCGTGTTTGACCCTGGGCACCCTCAGGAGCCACGGCAGCCATGGCCCTGCTCACCACAGCACTGGGTGATCCCAGGCTGCTGGGCTTTGCCATGTCTGCCCCCCCCCCCCACCTCCTGTCCCATTGATGGGCCCGGCTCAAGGAGTCCCGTTTGTCATTCTTCTCCACAATTCTGCAACACATTTGTCGGACTTGTGCGTGCAGGAAGTGGAAGCACTTCGACAGAGCCACCTTTGTGGGAATGAGAAAAAGCCCCATGCAAACGTCAGCTCGGGGTGCTACGGTCATTCCCATCGTGGCCAGCACGCCACGCGCTCAGTCGTGACAAGAGAGGGAATTCTGGAGCTGGAAGGCAGTGCAGACGCCACAGGGGCCAACTCCTCAATTCTCCAAAGGAGGAAACTGAGGCTCACTGTGATCAACTGGATGTCCCGGGAACAAGAATCTGATCTTGCTTCCGACTGCTCGCTCTCTGCCACGTTAACTGACCTGAGCTCGGCGCGGTCCTTGGACTCCTGCACTGACCGCACGGCCTCCTAGCTACGTATGGAACGAGTGGATGAACCAAGGACCTTCTCCAGTTGGGGTTCTGCCTTGGACCGGCTGAGACCGGCCCTAAGATACCTAGGGGATCTTCAGCTAAGTGAGAAAGAGCTTTGGAGGCTGGGGTTTGTACCCTGGCTAGAGTCCTTCCTGTGTGAGCGGATCAAGTCATCCGCCTCTGGGGCTCTGCATCTGAATAACTAATAATACTACATAACACAGCAGGCAATTAATAAATGTTCGCCTCTTTGATTGGATGTAGCCAGGTCTACCAGAAATCAGCTGTCAGTAGGCCCCTGGACGGCCCTCCCAGCCGCCCCTCGTCCCCCCCCTCTCCATCCATCAGCGCGGAGGGAATGGCCCCGGGCTTCCTTGCTTTCTCCCTGGTCACTGCTCTTGGAAGAGCCTGCCAAGTGGGAAGGCTTGGCGGTTAAATGGCCCGGTTCTCCAAGACCAACGCCGTGAAGGCCGCCCCGCCGCTGGCAGCGCAAGAGCCGCCCAGGCCCCGTGGCTTCAGGGGAGGGCCGGAGAGCTGGTCCACAAACTGCTGCCAGCCCAGACCAGGGTAGAGGCATGCCAGGCCCGGAGGCCGGATGGGCCTCCTTCTGCAGAGGCCCTGGGAGGGCAGTGACAGGGTGACACACAGAGTTGGGGACAGAGCTGAGTGTCCCACCCCCATCCTTTGGCCCCAAATTTAACATTTCTCCCACCCTATCTCGGGCTTGGCATCTATTAATAGTCCTGGGAGGCTGATCCTCAGAACTGGAGGCCAGGCCTCGAGGGCCTCCCCTCGGCGGCGATCCAGTTTATCTACAAATCCAGTAAAACCCTGGCGGCTGGAGCATTGCTGGCTGAGACTCGGCGTGACCCGCAAGCAGATGCCGAGGAGAAGGCTTTGGCTCCAATACCTTTGGCCCGGGGTACGCCCGAGCGATTCGGAAAGAGTAAAAGCCCTGCGGTGGAGCAGCTTGACACACACGGCCCTGCCCTCCCCGGCCGGGTTCTAGACCCCGGACCCTCCCTGGTTCCGAGAACCCGGACGGCAGAGCTGGAAGAGAAGCGGGCAGGCGCCCTGCTTCTCAGCTAATACCGCGGACGGCTCCTAAGCCTGCTTGCCCATGCTCGAGTGCACACACACGGACACACAGAGCCCGCTTAACCACCCCTGAAGCCTCCAGCACAGCACCGGCCTGCTCCCTGGCTTCCTGTGTCCAGAGGTGGGGGGGGGGGCAGCAGACCAAGAGAGACCAAACAGTCCACCGGGTAAAGAGCTCGGGATTGCCGCCTGCTGGTGGGCCGTGCCAGGGCGACCCCCGGCCTCGGTCTTTCTCTGGCGCCTCCAGAGAAATGGGAGCTGTGCGGACCTGAAACCCCACAGCCTTTTGTTCCCATGACAAGCCGTCTCTGTGCCCGGTGGAGGGGGGAACCCCCAGGGTACTTAAGGGAGCGTCAGGAAGCCTAGTACAGAAGGGAGCCATCTTTCCCATGAGCCCCTTGCACTCGGGGGCACCGAGGCTGTGGAAGCCTCTCCGCGGCGTCCCCCCTTGCCCGCTCCCGCCGCCCCTGCTCACCTGGTGCTGGGACTCCTCCAGGTTTCCGCTGGCCCACAGGGAGAGGCCGAGGCCGTGGCGAATCTTGGCTTCGTCCTCCCTCCGCCCCAGCTGCTCGGCCAGCCTCAGACCTGAAACACAGGAGACAAAGTGAAGGACCCCGGCGCCCTCTCACCCCCTCGGGAGAAGCCATCTCTGCTGCAAGAGGAAGTGCACAGCTTGTGCTCAGACACAGGGCAGCAGGGGCTGCAATCCAGGATGCCCCCGCCCCCCGGACATCCGGCCTAGCTGTCGGCGCGGTTTAAGACGCTCCTGGCTTTTAGGCCGGCCGGACAGACTGCCCGCCGGCTACCCACAGGAGCTGGGCTTGCAGGGCTAAGCCCCAGATGGGCCCTAGTGTGGCTGCCCTCCCGGCTGGGAAAGCCCCAACCCTCCGTGGGAGACCTACGGGCGATAAATCCCCCTCCAGCCTGTGTGTTCTATGACTATGTGTGTCTACGGGGCCTTAGAACAGGGAATGCAGAGCTGGGAGGGAGCTTAGAACAGGGAATGCAGAGCTGGGAGGGAGCTTAGAACAGGGGATGTCAGGGCTGGGAGGGAGCTTAGAACAGGGGATGTCAGAGCTGGAAGGGACCTTAGAACAGGGGGTGTCAGGGCTGGGAGGGAGCTTAGAACAGGGGAGGTCAGGGCTGGGAGGGAGCTTAGAACAGGGGATGTCAGGGCTGGGAGGGGCCTTAGAACAGGGGA
>JAJPUD010034787.1:0-10652 GCA_023553655.1 Myrmecobius fasciatus | reverse complement strand
TTCAAAGCTCAACTCAGGTGCCATCTTTCTTGATCTTCTGTGTGTGTTCTGGGTGACTGACTCCTCCCTCAATTACCTTGTGTATTTATTCTTTTTTTTTCTTTTTTTTTTTGCTTTTTGCTGAGGCAATTGGGGTTAAGTGACTTGCCCAGGGTCACACAGCCAGGAAATGTTAAGTGTCTGAGACCAGATTTGAACTCAGGTCCTTCTGACTTCAGGGCTGGTGCTCTATCCACTGCGCCACCTAGCTGCCCCTGTGTATTTATTCTAAATATACTTCTATATGTACATATTAGTTCTGCTGATAGAACAGAAGCGCCTTGAGAGCAAGCTTGTTTCATTTCTATCTTTGTATCCCCAGAACCCAGGAGAGTAATTGGCACATAAGAGGTGGTAAATAAACACGTCCTAGTCTGGACAATGTCACTCTCTGCCTTTGGAAAGGGGGAAGGCAGTAATGTCTCTCCAAGGCTTTTCTGGAGAGCTAGGCAAAGCAATATCAAATGGTCCCTTAGTGGAAGGATCAATATTTTCTGAAGGTCTTACGGACTTCTTTCCTTTCACTCTGCTCTTTTTTTGTGACATAATTGGAGTTAAATGACTTCCCTAGGATCACACACCTAGGAAGTGTTAAGTGTTTGAGACCAGATTTGAATTTGGGGCCTCCTAACTCCAGGATTGATGCTCTATTCACTGGATCATCTAGCTGCCCCTCCTCTTCTCCCTTCTCCTTGAACCTTTTTCTGGTTCAACATTAGAGATGGCATATAGAGTGGATTCAGAGTCAGAAGTTGCGGTAGATATATCTGACCCTTTGTGATCCCATTTGGGGATTTCCTGGCAAAGACACTGGAGTGGTTGGCCATTTCCTTCTCCAGCTCATTTGACAGATGAAGAAACTGAGGCAAATAAAATATGATGACTTGCCTAGAGTCACTCAGCTAGTAAGTGCCTGAGCCCAAATTTGAACTCAGGTCTGATTATTCATTATGCCATCACCTAGCTGCTCCCAGCAGAGTCAGAAGACTTAAGTTGAATATTGGTGTGTTCTTAGGCAAGTTACTGGGCCCCTCTGCCTCAGTTTTTTCTTTTGTCAGATGAAGGGATTGTTTGATGAGGGCCCTTCTAGCTCTACAACCCAGTTCCATGATCTAGTCCTTATCAAGGAGACCTTCTGGTAAGGTGGAAAGAGCCATCACAAGGGAACTGGAAAATCTAAATTCTAATCCACAGTGTGCCATTTAATTAGTGGTGTGTAAGACCTTTTCCTTCTCTAGACGTCAGTTTTCTCATCTATAAAATAGGGATTATATCCCTGTCCTGCCAACAACACAATGTTGATATGAGAATAAATTGCAGGGAGGAAATGGGTATGAAATCACTTTGTGAACAATGGTTGTCCCAGAAGCTCTTATCTCATTGGGTTTGTGGGATAAAATGGAGGCGTTTGTTGTGGGGTTCACCAGGAATCCAGGAACTAGGGGGTTCTTTTTTCTCAGTCCTGCTCAGTCCTACTGCACCCCTATTTCCAATGTGAGTTAATCCAGGAAGGATCAAATATTTTTAAACTAGTCTTAACCCAAGCAGAAAATCTGGGGGTCTGGTACCAGCTCTGCCATCCATGAGCTTATGTGATCTTTCCCTCTCCATCCTCCTAACTCCATGGGAAAGGTAGGAGAGCCCTTGGTTTCCTGCTCTGTAAAATGTGGGGGTTGGATTAAGTTTGACCATTCTGCAGTCTAAAGTTCCTCCCATCCCAACATTCTGTGTTCCAGGGCTCATTCCAGTCTGTGTTGTAACGTTCCTTCCTGTCCCAGCATTCTATGTTCTAAGGACCCTTCTGTCTGAATTCTCTGATCTGAGATCCCTCCCAGCTCTGCCATTCTATATACTAAGGGCCTTTTAATTCTGATATTCTACAATTCTGTAAAAGTTTCTTCTGAGAGCTGGGCCAAATCTCTCGCTTCTTAGCCAGAAGAACCCATTCCCATATGTTTAGAGTAGGTAATAACACTGTATCACTGATTTCTGTGGGGCCCAGCTTCCTTGGCAAGAAGGGAGGTCTCCTAGCTTCAGTGAGGGTGACCCCCCACTAGCACAGAGGGGGCCCCATTCAGCCTAGGGTGGGGAGCATGTGGTGTCACTTAGGATGGATGCTCTGTGCCCAAATTCTAATTGGGAACAGGTGGCATTCTGGGCAGAGCTTTGGAGCTGGCACGTGGACCTGCTGGGTCTGAGCAAAGCTATAGATGGAAGCTGGAAGGGAGAGAATGAACCATTGAATCCAGGAAGCCTGGGCTGCCACTGAGCCCAGTGGGTTCAATGTGTGGGGAGTAGGACAATTCTTCCCTCTTCTACAAAATGGATTTTAGATAGGACTTTGCAGAGCAGCAATGTGGCGCCACGGATAGAGCAATGGGTCTGGAGTAAAAAAAAAAAAAAAAAAAAAAAGTCATCATTGTGAGTTCAAATCCAGCCTCAGACATTGACTAGCTGTGTGACCCTGGGCAAGTGACTTCCTCCTATTTGCCTCAGTTTCCTCATCCATAAAATGAGTTGGAGAAGGAAATGGCAAACGTTCCAGTATATTTGCCAAGAAAACCCCTAGTGGGGTCACGATGAGTCAGAAATGACTGAATAACTTCAGAGCATGGCTGGTGTAGAATAGGATTTGTGTTCAGATGACCAGATGTCATAGGGTCATAAAGCATTAGACTAGAAAGCCCCTTCGAGGTTATCTGGTCCAGTTCCCTCCATTTTACAAAGGAGGAAACTGAGACTCAAAAAGGGGAAATGGGGACTTGGTCAAGGAGACAGTTCATAGAGAAAGGCGTATTAGATAAAGGGACAGGCTCGGAGTCTGGAAAATCTCTTCCAATCCCACCTTAGACACTTATTGCTTGTGTGATCTTGGCAAGTCACTTTCACTGAGTCTGTTTTCCAATCTATAAAATAGGAACAACATTTGTGGTATATAGGGTTGTTGTGAGATATTGTACATATTATACATATGTATAATATATATTATATATATTAAACCCTTCAAAAACATTCAAAGCACCATAGCACTATATAGATGTCAATTAACATTGCTATTATGAGGTAGTAAGCGGTAGAAGCAGGATCTGAATCCAGGACCTGATTCCAAACCAGTTCTCTTTCTACTATAACAGGCTATATTGCTCCATAGCATATTGCTAGCCAGTTGTGGTAGTTAGCACTGTCTGAGGCTCAGTGTCCCCCTTTCTAAAATGAAGGGATTGGCACGAAGAAATGGAACAGTGGCCCTGGAGTTAAACCCTGAGTTCAAACACCTGAATTCAAATCCAGCCTTAGACACTATCTCAAAAAGTAATTAATTAAGAAATTGGATTAGAATTTCAGCTCCCTTGGATATCATAGTGGGGACATGTGGAGTCTGCTAGAGGTTTATCGGGGCTTTGTAGTGTTTACCCAGGCCACATCACTGTAACCTCTGTCTGCCTCAGTTTTCTGTAAAATGGGGATAATAATAGATTCCTCTCAGGGTTGTTGTAAACATCCAATGAGATAAGATTTGTAAACTTTTTGTGGACCTTAAAACAGCAGGTAAATCTCTCTTGTTTTGAGTCATTTTTCAGTTGTGTTTGACTATCTGTGACCCCCTTTAAGTTTTCTTAGCAGAGATACTAGAGTGATCTGCCATTTCCTTCTCCAGTTCATTTTACAGATAAGGAAACTGAGGCAAACAGGGTGAAGTGACTTGCCCAGGGTCACACAACTAGGAAGTGTCCGGGTCCAAATGCTAGTTAGGATTAAGTGAAAATAAAAGTAAGTGTATGGGGGTGGGAGAGGGAGTGTTATAGGGCCTCAGGAGCCTCTATTATTCACCACCATACATATACAACAGTCCTGGGGCTTCTGTCCTTCATGGGAGAGACATGGGAAGGGGAGAGGAGCAAGCAGCATGGAGATCTTTGGAAAGTCAGAGAGGCAGCAATTCAACAAGCATTTATTAAGTGCCGACTGTGTGCAGGGACTGTGCTAAGTTCTGGTGAAGACACAAAGGCACAAAAGAAAGTATCTTCTCTTAGGGAACAAACCACACCCAGATGAGGAGATACAAAATAGAGGGACTGGTTCCAGGATGGTAATTTTGTGTCTATAAGGAAATGGCAGCTGAGGAAACTGAGGCCACTTAAGCCTCAGGGAGTTCCCCAGAGCATAAGAAGGTGACCTTCCCAGGGCTACACATCCATCTTGTGTGCAGAGACTTGAACCCAGGACTTCCTGCCCTTGAGGCCAGCTTCCTTCCTCCTCCTTTTTTTTTCCTTTCTTTTTTCTTCCTTCCTCCTTCCTTTTTCCTTCTTTCCTTTCTTTCTTCCTTCCCCCTCTCTTCCTTCCTTTCATTTTTCTCTTTCTTTCTTCCTTTCCTCCTTTCTTTCATTCTTTCTTTTTCCTTCCTTCTTTCCTTTCTTTTTCCTTCTTTCCTACATCCCTCCCTCTTCCTTCCTTTCCCTTTTCTCTTTCTTTTCTTTCCTCCTTTCATTCTTCATTCCTTTTTTCCTCTTCCTTCCTTCCTTTTTTTTTTTGGTAAGGCCAGATTTCTCTGTACTGCCCAGCACTAATTGCTTCTCAAATTTAGGACATCTACAAAGTGATTTCTAGGACTAGAAGTGGACGCTGAGAGTGGGAAGGTGTGTGTCACAGGGACAGTGTCAGAAGGTAATCAGGAAAAGCCTCAAGACTGAGTCTTGTAGAATGGTCAGTGAGTGAGTGCATGCCAGGTCTGGGGGAGCACAGCCTGTGCAAAAGCATGGAGGTGGGAAACACTGAATGGCTGTATAAGAGACCTGGACCATAACATGCATAAAGGAGAGGAATGTGAAGGTGGGCTTTAAATGCCCACCAGGGGAACTTGCATTGCTCCTAGAGGTAATAGGGAACCACTGATGTTTCTGCAGCAGGGCAGGGACAGGGCCACATATGTTATTGGACTATTACTTGGTGGCTGTGCTCTAGGGAGTGGGGAGAAACTTGAGACCAATTAGGAAGCTATTGGAAAAGTCCAAGAGGGAGATGATAAGGGCCTGAACTAGGGTAATGACTATGAAGGTGGAGAGGAGAGAATAGATAGAAATATTAGAGAAATAAGGAAACTAGGAGAGTTTTGGAGGAAAAAGATAAGAAGAGTTAAATTACACTTTCTTTCCTCCAGCTCATCCCTCCAGTTTCATCCACTACTAGTTGCCATATTTGTTGTCATGAAAGCTGCCTACCTCTTCCTGTTGTGTCTGCCTGGTAAGTAATGAGTGGGGTCCACTGAGGTCTCAGGATCATCTCCCTTTAGCAGATTGTCAGCTATGAGAAGTGCCCCAGGGGACAAGGACAAGGACGTTCATCTTTCCCACATTGATGCTACTGCCTAGCACAGAAAGGATTCTCCTTGACCCATCTGCCCAGGACAGCCATAGCTTCCAAGGGCCAGGTGGTTTCCCAAAGCCCAGATGTTAGCTCTGTCTCACATCCAAGCTGCTCCTCTCCATGGTGACCTGCACTTCCATGGATGCAGATGTGGATAAGCACTCGCCCCGATGCCCAGGAACTTGCCATGACCTAAAACTCTCCAAAGAGAATGAAAAGAACAGTTAAGAGTCTGGGGTCCTGAGTTCTAATTCCAGCTTCTTCACTGACTGACTTTGGCCAAGTTCCTCTCCCATTCAGATTCCTAGTTTCCTGATAATGATGGAATGAAAAGGGTGCTAGGTATCAAGGAAGGATCTAGACCTAAGGATCTAGACCTTCTTCTGACTATTTTCTAGGTGTCCTATTTTCATAAAATTCCACCTACTCCCTCCCCTTATATTTGGCATTTACTTACCTGAGCCAGACACTTGACATCCGTGAACCTTTATTTCCCCATCTGTAAAACAGATCTATGCAAAATGCTTTTTAGACACTAATAGCAGGGGTTCTACTGTTTCTATCTGATATTTCTCCCATAAGAATAATACTAATATTTAGATAGCACCTACTATGTGCCAGGCGTTATGCTAAGTGCTTTGCAAACATCTCATTTGATCCTCACAATCCTAGGAGGGAGGTACCTGTTATTATCCCTATTTTATAAATGAAGAAACTGAAGTAGACAGTGGTTAAGTGATTTTCCCAGAATCACACAGGCAGAAATTTCAGGTCTGAAGCTGCATTTGAACTCAGTTCTTACTGACTCCAGGCCCGGCACTTGTGGGACCATCTGGCTCCCCCATCCCTACAATTCTACGAGTTTGATGTGAGGACTTATAGTTCTTAAGTTGATGGTTCTATGAGTTATCCTCTGCATCCCTTTCCCTAAAGAAAGGAAGAGCATTGTCTTTAGCTAGATCATGGACCCAACTGTCCCGAGTCCCTGACCAAGGACTTCCTTCTTCCCTCCTCAACCCTGAATCCATCCATCCTCCTGGTCCATCCAGGGCCTTAGTCCTGTTTTGATCAAGGGTGGAAGGGACAAATCTTTCTTTGACAAAAAGAGAAACTGAGGCTCATGGAAGCTAAAAGACTTGACCAACATCCCACAGGCAGCAAGCACCAGGAAGAGGCAGGGGTCCAATTCCAGCCTCCCCCATCTCCAGCCAGTGATTTTCCCAGCGTACCATTAATGCCCCTCTCCAGGCTCCACGGATCACTTGATTTCCCTCTCAATTCTAATTGCTTTCTTCCTTTCAGCCGGGCTGCTGGCCCAGGGTCAGTATGACATTGACCCAGAACACATCCAGTACACACATTATGGGGACCAGATTGGTGAGTGGCAGCCATGGGTGAGGCTTGGGGGAGGGCCCAAAGCTCCCACCAGCCCAACTGTGCCTCAGTGAATCTTGAGGCTAGATGGGACCCAAAGGGCATCTCATCCATTTCCAACCTAAACAGAGACTCTCTCTACAGCATCCCCACAATAGTCACCCAGCCTTCATTTTCAGCAACAGGGAACTCCTTCCCTCTCAAAGCAACCTATTTCCCTTTGGGACTGGTTGATAGGAAGCTTTATTTTACCCAAATCAAAATCTTCCTCTGGGCAACAAACCCCACTGAGCCTCGTCCTTCCCCCGGAGAGCAAGCCCACTAAGTCACCCATGCTCTTGAGGATCTTTTCCTCATTTGAAGTCTGTGGCCATGTGTCTTCCCATTCACGAGCCCATTATCCCCGATTCTTTCTCCCAGTTTTTCTTTTGTGCAGACCCTTCCCCAGTTCCAGTACAGTCTCGCCAACTTCCAGGGGCCATCTTCTCCAGGTTTTGTCTCTGCCAGAAGGCAGATGTTTTAGCCTTTGATATCAAAGGCTCATGGCTCTGGGATTTGCTCAGGGGAACCTCAGTGCTGGAGGGAGGGGTCTAGTTTCCAGGGCTCACCAGCCTACCAGAAGGGCATATGTGCCTCCCCATGCCTCCATGCCAGCTCTCTAACCCCTCTCCTTTCTCTCCCATCCAGACAATCCCGAATACTACGATTACCAAGGTATGGCCTGGCCAGAATGGGGGATGAGGCAGGAGGAGGAGAGAGGGGGATGAGGGGTCAGAAGCAGGGGGAGGGGAAGCAATAAGGCCCCCTGCCCCTTTCCTCCTTGGCAGAGTCCACCCACCGCCCTCCAGAGGAGCAACTGCAGTACCAGTCCCAGCAGCAGGTACAGCAGGAGGTGATCCCGGCCCCCACTCATGGTAAGTCCCTGACCAGCAATGTGGCCCTTTCCAGGGCTGAGAGCTAGAAATGGGGGCCCTGGCTCTGCATGTTCTATTTCTTCTCTTCCTCCTCTCACCGAGAAAGGATTGTTTCATTCAGTGTCTAGCACATAGTAGGTGCTTAATAAGTGCTCACTGATTGAGAATACAGTGTTATACATGTAGAAGCTCAGTGAATATTTGCTAAATAAACGAATGAATCCTCTGCCTGTCCATTCCTTGTCCTTGTCCCCTGTTGTCCTGGCTCCCCCCCCCCCATCTCCAGGCCTCAGTTTACAATTCTGTCAGAAGCGGTTAACTTCTCCTTCCCAACTCAGAGGAGTCTGGAAGGAGACTTACAGTGTTTCTCCCCTCACAGAAAACCCCGAGACAGAACCCACAGAGCCTGGACCCCTAGGTAAGCCTCCTCCCCCCTTGTCCCAAGCTCAGTCTGGAGAAGGCCCAGAGGGGACCCTGGCCCCAGCTGGCACAACAGAAAGTGGCAAGAGCCTGAGGGGCCTCTTGGGAGAGAAGGGTGGGCAGTCTCTGAGTTCTGCCTTCCTCACGCTCCCTGTCCCCTTCCTCCAGACTGCAGGGAGGAGCAGTACCCCTGCACCCGCCTCTACTCGGTCCACAGGCCCTGCAAACAGTGCCTCAATGAGGTCTGTTTCTATAGGTGAGTGGTGTGGGGAGGGCCCGAGTGCCCACGGATGGGGGCTGGGAGGGTGGAACCCCGAGAAGGTGTCTTGGGCCCCTTAGGACTGGAGGAGCTGGACTCCAACAGCCTGGGAGCCAATGTCTCCAGCTTTCTGCCAGGGTGTGTGGGCCACTGGGAGGCTGGGAATGGACTGTCCCATCCCCCTCCCATTACTCAATCTCCAGCCTCCGCCGAATGTACATCATCAACAAAGAAATCTGCGTCCGAACCGTCTGCGCCCATGAGGAGCTGCTCCGAGGTAGGGGGACCCCCAGCCCATGCAGGAGCAGGGGAGGGGGAGAAAGTATGTGGGGCAGCCTCCCACTGGCATCCCCCCCATTTCCAAGGTAGCACAGGCTGTCAGCTCCAGGTCCACACCATTTCCTCCGGCCTTCTCCCACTCCTGCAGCAGGGGCAGGGGCCTGGTGGCTCAGTGGTCTCACCTCGGGTCCCAGTCTGACCCTCTTCCCTTCACCCTTTCTAGCCGACCTGTGCCGAGACAAGTTCTCCAAGTGTGGCGTGATGGCGACGAGTGGCCTGTGCCAGTCTGTGGCTGCCTCCTGTGCCAGGAGCTGTGGGGGCTGCTAGTGGGCAGGGGGCACAGGGAGGGGAGCTGGGCCTGGATGAGGGCCAGGGACCTCCAGGAGCACAAATCCAGGCCAGCAGGCTTGGGGGTCGGGGCCGGGTTTGATTCTCTTGTGTGGTTGAAAAAATAACTGGTTTTCAATTCTTTCCTTTGAGTGTGTAAGCAGACAAGGGTAGGGACTGGGTGGGGATGGGCACCTCCTGCCTTCTTCCTGTTCCCTGACTCATTTGCTCACCAAGTCCCAGATGCCAGCAGCATCAAGGGCTGGAAAGGCCAAAAGAGGCCATAAAATGGATGGAGTTCCAATCCTGCCCCAGATACTTAGCAGCCGTGTAACTCTAGGCAAATCCCAATCTTTCTGTGCCTCAGTTTTTTTCATCTGTGAAATGGGGTTGGACTTGATAGCTTAGGAGCCTCCTTACAGCACTAAGCCTCTGAGCCGGCTAGACTTAAAGACCTACAGCAAGAAACACATCTCCCCCCTGACCCACAAGGCAGCTTATTCCACTTGTGGATGGCTCTCCTTCCACCAAATTAAAATCTTCCCCTCCACAACTTGTCCCCTAGTTCTGTCCTCTAGGGCTGAGCCAAACAAGATAACTTGCTCATCCACTTGGCAGCCCTTCAAATACTTGAAAATAACTCATATCCTGGCCCCTGGCTCCAAGCCTTCATATCCCCTAATTGAACCCCACCCCCCAGCTCTTTGTCGGGTTCCCATCCCCGTGGTCTCCCGGGTGCCCTCCTTTGGCATTGCAGCTGGGGTTAAGGAGGGGCTTGGGCAAGGATGCCGGCTGCTCTCCCCCCCCCCCGGATCCCTCCATCTGCCTGGTGCTCACTGGCACCCCACCCATTTCCACCAAAGTAGGCCCTCGGGCAGACCCCCCCTCTGCTCTAGGTTGGACGTACTGTAGTGGGGTGTCAGATCATATATATTTTTTGTGTGTGTGTAAAATAAAGAATTTTTCAAGAAAAATAGTCACCCAAGTTTGGGATTGGTATGTTGAGGGAGGAAAAGGTTAAATCTGCCTTTTTCTCCTTTGTGGGTTTGACGGAAGGGGGAGTGAGGGGAAAGCTGTGCAGGGAACTCTATAATAAAAATAACAATGATTCTACAGGTAATGGAGTGGACAGTGCTGGTCTGGGGGTCAGCAGGAACCAGTATTCAAAACCATCCTCCAAAGGAGATGGAGGGGGGGTGAGCTGGGCCCAAGGCAACTGAGTCATATTAACTTATTTGGACTCAAAACATATGTATACAAACACACCCCTATACAGATACACTCACATGTAGACAGACACACACACATAAAAGACATTTACAGACATACACGATATAGATACACATATGTGGACAGACACAATGTATAGACATGTGCACGTATTTACAAATACAGAAATATATCCAATATAGACATGCATACACACATACGATATACAGACATAAAAATCCTGGCACACCAATATACACATATACATATATACACATATGGTTAGTTGTCCTTCCTTCTGGAAGAGAACCAAAATGTCACTCTGTTAGAGTTGAGGGTGCCTGATCAGACCAACACGAGCTCGGCCACAAATAGGAATATTTGGGCTGGATTCTCTACCTATGTGCATGAGAGTTAAGCTACAATGTGTCCATCTGTGACCAATCAGACCAACACAGAGCTCAGAA